>VMBQ01004334.1:11989-23404 GCA_007657795.1 Dreissena rostriformis | reverse complement strand
CAGCTCTCATCTCTTTAACCGATGCAACTTTGCATCCCGGACTGGAGTGTTGGGGCTTTAATGATTCTAAGGTGTCTTCCTTTACTGGCCAAGAGTCGATGATACCATGTGCTCCTAGTTGTGCCTCTAGTCCTTTGTAATGTAATGAATCCACTGTATCTTCAACTACTGAGAATGGGTCTATGTCACCGTATGCGTTTAGCCATTCGTCAGGTGGTGATTCCCAAGCGTCTTCCGGCACATGGAAAGGCTCTATGCTATCGGGCGCGAGTAGGTATTCGTGATGCGGCGATTCCAATGTGTCGTTTATCAATTGGAACAAGTCAATGTCACTAGGCGTATGTGACCATTCGTGATGTGGGAAATGTAGTGTCTCCAATACAACCTCCTCCTCAGAGACCGATGCCGGGCCAGGCAGCTCGAGATCTGATGATTCAAAACTGTCTTCTGCTGCTTGTAGCAAGGGCACCTCACCGGGCACCAATAACTGTTCACTGTGTAATGACTTGTGTGTGACTGTAGTTTCGGGAATCGAGGCGATTCTATTGTCGATTGAAAGTCGCTTTCTCCCCGGTGGGCTGTCCGCATCATGCTTGTTTCGACTAATATCAACGCTATAAGATGCGCTTGACCCAGCGTAATCAGATGACTCCAACATGTCTGCTTTCAATAGAGCGTACGATACCGTTCTTTCTGTGCAATGCGTTTCATAATCTGAAGAAACGATAGTTTCAACTTTCTCTTTAACTGAGACGCAGTCAACATGCCCTGTAGCATCCAGACTATCAGACTTTTGTTTGACCTCTTTTAAGTTTCCTCCCGCGCTAAGGCGTGTGCACTCCTCTGTAAACAAGAGATGAGTTTGTCAGAAACACAATGCCCCTAATGCGCCGCTTTGAAATAAAATGTATGTGTATCATTTGACAGGTATAGAAATTACCTCCCTTTAAAGCTTATTACTTCCCTTGGATTGTGTATTTGACCTTTGACCTTGAAGGATGACCTTGACCTTTCACCACTCAAAATGTGCAGCTCCACGAGATAAATACTGCCAAATATCAAGTTGCTATCTTCAATATTGCAAAAGTTATGACAAAACTTAAGCCAATGTTAAAGTGTTTGACAGACAGAATGACAGACAGACAGACAGACAGGCCAAAAACAATATTCCCCCTCTTCTTTGAAGAAGGGGCATAAAAAGATTTAATAATGAATATTGGGTAGGCCGAAATAACCGCATATTTTAATCGATTATTTCTACAAAAGTATAACAAAATTTAAGAACGTACTCATATCTATCAAACGCTGACACACGCAGGACTTCCCCCGGCGCTGGGACGCCGTCATTTCAAGCTTCGACTTCAGGGTGGAGCAACTTCTGCAGAATACCTATCAAATAAAACTATATTAATGAGTTAAGTGTTTTGACGGTTATATGCGTAAAACAACAAAATAACTTTGATTTACACGTATAGTAGAAATAAATGTTAATATTCGTTACTAAAATTAAGAATAACATTTACTTTACTTTACAAGTAAATGACACAAAAAAGCACTATTATTTTAATATACCTTTCCACATGTTTCACAAGCAACGTCATTTCTTTCGCTATGAGCAATTTTTCTTGCGCAAGCGCAGCACGTGTTGTACACCATGATTATTAACGATAACGCAGTCTGATCCGTGTCATTGTTAGTGCCTTAACCAAGAAAGCCTGCACAAATAATCACACAATACCTTTAAATAATGTTTTTATTTCATGTCAAAATTTGAATCCTATTACAGCAACAGTTCTTAATTCTTAGCAGAAATATCTGCATGGTTTAAATGATAAATAATAACGTTATTTATACATGGCATACATTATCTTTAACATCATGATAACGCAAAACAACCTTTTAGGTAAGCATGGGCAAAACTTCTTCTTTCGTATATCTATTGTTTTAAAGCTGTCCTAAATTGTGTTAAAACTTGTTAAGCTTATGAATAGAAAGTACCAGGTCAGCGTTTAATTCAAGTAAGTTTACTAAGTTAGGCTAAAAGTATCCAAAACCACGAGCCTTGGCGGTTGGTTTAGGTTTTCGTGCCGATCAAATAAACTTATCTGCATTCAACACTTACTTACTTTGTTTTATAATTATGACATCATTTTCGAATTTTTCTTTCTTTATTTCAAACGAAAACAAATGAAAAATGCCGAAGCCTGAAAATTTCCCATAACAGCAAACGTCGTGTTAATAAACACAATGAAGTCACTATACTCTACGCAATGTGCATTTTAACATTTTCAATTCACCAAACATTTCAGATGATGTATTATTGTGTTTATTGTTTTTTCACATCTATATATAAGAGCCTTTAGTGATAATGTTGCTTGGTTTCATTACCGTAATTTATAAAATCACATAAATAACATACGCAATTTGTGTCACATTTCAAACGACAGTTTACGTGCTGGAATCATAAATATTTACACAGAACAATATCAGATTTCAACTAAAATGATAGCCTTTAATATAAGTGGGGGTTTTTTCGAAAAGGATTTTCCATTAGTAAAAGTTATACATATAAACATCCGACTTTCTTAAAAACTGATGATGATATATGTTTAAAGCAGTAGTTTGAAACATAATCTAAATACTCTAAATATATTTTGATATATAGTGGACAGGCAATATTAAAGCCACACACCTTGAAATGAAATACATGTTAATCAATACATATAGATGCAATTTGAAAGTGTGCCAAATATTCATTAAATCTATAGCCTAGTTAGGAAGCAATTTATTATTTTTCAACCGGGAATTACCGCTTTTAAAACCGANGTTGGTTTAGGTTTTCGTGCCGATCAAATAAACTTATCTGTATTCAACACTTACTTACTTTGTATTAGATTTATGCCATCATTTTTTTATTTTTTCTGTCTGTTTGTCAAAAGTAAACAAATGAAAATTGCCGAAGCATGAAAAGTTCTCTTAACAGCAAACGTCGTCTTAATAAACACATTGAAGTCACTATACTCTGCGCAAGGTGCATTTTAACATTTTCAATTCACCAAAAACTTCAGATGATGTATTAATGTGTTAATTGTTTTTTCACATCTATATATAAGAGCCTTAAGTGTGTATGTTGCTTGGTTTCATTACCGTTATTTATAAAATAAAAAACATACGCAATTTGTGTCACATTTCAAGCGACAATTTACGTGCTGGAATCTTTAATATTTTACTGAACAATATCAGATATTAACTAAAATGATAGCCTTTAATATTAGTGGGGGTTTTTCCGAAAAGAATTTTCCCTTAGTAAAAGTTATACATATAAAAATCCGACTTTCTTAAAAATTGATGATGATATATGTTTAAAGCAGTAGTTTGAAACATAATCTAAATACTCTAAATATATATTGACATACAGTGAGGTCGTCAGTTCCGAAAATTCTCCAGTTCCGAAACAAATCGAAATTAATTCAACATTAAAAAAAAAACTTACCACTTTTAACTTAAACAAATTGTGCAGTCATGAAAAATAACATTTGATGTTTTTTTCCAACAAATATCGGAATTAAACAGACAACTCTAAACAGTCACCATCATTGAAGCGCTCGCAGACAATTTTTCGAATGGCGCAAAATTCTGCCTGCGGGTGTGTAGATCAGTGAGAATGAAACGATTATTTCCCTAATCAATTGTCAACGGTAAGTGATCGTGGTATCGATTTGAAGGATATTTATCAGAGATTCGGAAAACAACTAGATATGTACATTTTCAGTTGAACTGTTGATAAAAACACGCGAAACAAACACCCTGGTACAGATGTCAGTTTCGAAACACCCGTTTCCCGTAATGGGGGTTGTCTCCTGGATCGTAACGTTACCCTTTCACTGTATTTTCTGTTTCAAGAATCTTTTTTTAAATACGGTCCACTGCAACATTTATTACAGATCAGCCTATGTGGACTGCAGCGGCACAGCCTAATCTGAGATAACAATATATGCAGATGCACTGTACATGGTTTTCTCTTGAAATGGTCCATTTGTTTTTGTTTTCTCTATTGTAATTTGTGGTTTCTTATGTGTTATTGTTATTACAAGTTCTGTGATTACATACCAATCAGGTTATGTTGTTTATATTTTAAGAATTATAAATACACGATTTTGACGGTTAGAGTTTGTTTTGCGATCACCCCTGTAATGGAAATGAACCTGCTGCCACGTGATTCGCTGTTGGAGAATATTAACCGGAAATGGAGAAACTGTATTTATATTAAGAAAGAAACTGAAAATCAAGGTGAGCGCAGAATCGAAGTTGAAATTATTTGACAAATACCCTATATTAGAAATCAATGTCGGTCGCTGTATTAAAGTATACATTTATAATTTCGTAAGTGATTCGGAACTGACGTATAGAGGACAGGCAATATTAATGTGTTTAGGTTCTCAATGAATTCGAAAGTTGATCGAATGGGTATGTGTATGACGTTTTTAAAACAAATGAAACAATATAATATGATATATGATCAATAAATATTAGTTAAATACTCCGATTATTGTATAAATATCAAACAAAAAGCATTAAACTTGATGAAAGTATGCTTTATAGAGTTCAATTCGAAAGTAGATTAAATAAGCATTCAGTGTTTACATTTTCAATGTTTTCATTAAAATGTAAAGATCGATAACATCCTAAAGATTTTATAATGATTTAATATCTAAATAACTACTTTAACTAATTTTTGTTTACAAAAGAATAATACAATAACGTATTAAAATAACATAAGCCTGTAATTGCTATTTTACCTTTTGAACGATCTTGCAACTCCAGTTTCGGTTTCAACTCGAAAGTTGACTGTTCGGGAAATCCAAGGCGTATCGAGTGACAATCGTGATACATCGACTATCTCCGGAATCCTCCGCAAGATTGATTTATGCAAAAATCGTCTGCTGATCCCGACTGATCGTGTGAGTAACGACTTCAAGTGCGCTGACTATCGCGGTTTATCCCCTTTTGTTATTGTAATTTGATAGGCAACTGAGGCCAAAACAATTGTGTGTGTTTTCAGTAACATCACTAACTAAAAAGGTTAGTTAAGTCGGCTTAAAATTAAATACTTTATTGTTTACTTTTTGCGCTGCACGAACTCAACTTTAATTAGTATATNTTTCTGTGTTAAGGATGCGCTAAGCTGTGTTGTAGACGTTTCGTATTCTTTGCAATTTTCGACACTTTCTTATTACCTGAACGGTGCATTAATTGTGTATTCAAAAAAATTGATTAAAACCATGCAAACTTATTGAAAATAGCTTATACACAAATACTACAGTTTGCGCCCGTCCCGTTTGTACATTATGATTTTGTTTCGTTTTCGAACATGAAACCTGAAACTGCAAATATGTGCTGCATGTAATAACGTAAAATAACTTCCGCTGATGTATTTCATCGCGAGTATCAAGTACAACTCACTAACATTGCATTCAACCATATAAGTTGCTCTTCACAAAGCTTTTCAAGGAAATCCAAACTTAAGTTGTACTAAGTACTTAAGTGAACAGTTCATATGAGAATTGAGGATAAGGTAGATTTCAAAACGAATGCTCTGTATGTTAACCTATCTGATGCTAAACCTCTAAAGTTTTTCAATAAAGATAAGAAGCAGTTGAGACTCGCGTTGTTTTTATTTCATCGTATCTAAGAAAGGTTTTTGGAGCTCAGGACCCGGTTGCTCAAAACTTTAACGGCCAGATATGGTATCAGCCTGTTAACTTCAGACCCAAATAAGTTTAATTTTAAAAGCAATGTTATTATCAAACATATCCAAATATTAGAGCAAACTTATAGTTTTTTTTTAAATTAACACATATATTAAAGGGTTTAAAATTAAGTCACACAACTAACTTGATCCAAAAATTAATGGCTGTAAGCTTAACTGGCCGTTAAAGTTTTGAGCAACTGGGCCCAGATCTGCATATAACTATTTAGTAGTTAAATGGTAGTTACATTAAACAATGTATTCTCTTTTATTGCTATTTTATTTGAATCGTGATACTACGAGCTTATTTTTTATTTACACTTAAATGTTTTATTGATCATTCTGGGCCAATGTGAGGTTTGGTCCTTTACACACACAAAAACACACTCTGTTTACAATGACGGTGATCCTTGTTATGTGCTTTTTTATTGTTTGATGTGTACGTGTTTGTCGTGTCTTCTCAATGTATGTGTTCCTTGCTGTTTGGCGATCGATTTCTTCAATGCCTTAAATGAAGCCCCGCAGTGTATACTAAGGTTTTTTCCTACTGATGAGCTCAAGGTTCATTTTGCATTTTGCGTGTATTCAATGTTGTTGTGTTTTGTTTTTTTTTTGCTTACAAAAATGGTTAAATATTATCTATAAAGTTATATTCATTGTATAGCATTTTTATCTTAAACATACATAAGCATAAACTAGCCAGAGACGTGAGGAACGTTGTGAATTTTGAACCTTTTCCTTTATCAGCTTGGTGAATGTAGGCCCTATTATGCTTACCGTAGTTCAACAAAATCAAACACTGTGTATGTATTGAATCCATCAATATCAATGTATAACGAACTACTAATCACAAAGTTGTACTAAAAAAGGTACATCAAATTCATTTCTCGCTTCTCAAAAATTGTAAGGCAAATTATATTTGTGCCAGTTTATTAATCCTTCTTTTCTAGAAGTATTTTCTTATCAACAACAGGTATGTGCTCCGGAAGATCTTAACAAATTAACATAGCATGTGCGTTAAAAGTGTGTTCTATATACATTATGATGATGGCATTATTTGAAATGGTTTGATAAACAAGTTTCCCCTAAGTAAAATAGTATCTACAACCAAATTAAGCAATCAGCCTTACTTGCTGTTCCGGTCATAACAATCAGATGGGCACGGATATTGAAACATTTTTTCCAAATATAACTTTTTTTTTGAAGTCCATACACAATAATCACACATTTGTTTACATATCATCTCAGCTTAAAATTGCAATCGCATATTATCAAAAAAGAGGAAGACTATTAAATTCAACTTCCACAACTAAATAATCCACAATAATTACAATATTTTGTTTTAATTATTACACAACAAATGTTGACATGAGCATGACCTCAAATACGTTTATAATAGTTTTATTGTTCATTGTTGCCTTTATGCTGTCAACAGCAAATCTCAAATACTTCACAGTTATCATCTATTAAACATAGAATGTTACATGATGTATCTCATTGGCCAATATTTCATGTGACGTAATTTACTTTGGTTCACATCTGATAGTCTTGCGGCTTTATCAGCGCATGCATTTGCTCTCACAGTGTCATTTAATTCTGAATAGACATCTGCAAGCCAAGCGAATCCGTAGTCTGCATTAATCCGCTCTGCTGTTAAAAACGCTTTATCCAAAAGTTCATTGAATATTGCAGTCTCCTTGGCTTTTTTATGCAAGGCATATATGCCCGCGTACACAAATAGCATCGTCTCGTCTGAAAAAAGCAATCGTGTATCACCAGCGCTTTGGTGGTGTTGATACAGTGTGTGACAATGATACAAAACGGGCAGAGCTTCTTCGTCCCGATTTATGAACACCAAAAAGGCGGCAAAATCGTGGCAAAAGCAGTCAACGTTGTATGAAAACATCAGTGGAACCTCTGAACGACCGTATGAGATCGCTATATCTTTGGGTAATATTTCTTCTATTCGTGTGAACGTTAAATCTGAACATACATCACGAATTACTGAACTCCCCAACTGTTTTTCCAGGTATGTAGAAAACCACACTCGAGAATTAAGGTCCATGCCGTTGAAACAAACTAATACAAAACTTTGTAGGCTCATATTATCTTCGCATGTTGAAACCGATTGTCTTAGTTCGAACGCTTCCACCAAATGTTCATACGCAGCATCATACAAAATACGACTGACATTGTTCTTTGAAAAGTCAATTGAGCACGGAACAAAACAGCTCAGTGTTGATTCTTTCATACTGGAAAACCTCTGCGCCTCTTGTCGGACTTTATCATACAATCCGTCGCTGACAACATTCAATGCGCCTTGTTCAACTTGTCGAAGAATCTTTAAAGGGTCTCGTCGCATTTCAGTCACCTTTTCCGATATAGCATTGATATTGCTTGTGCTCAAACTGTCAATCAAATTATTACTTGGAATAAAGTAATTTGGTAGAAATCGCTCTTTCAAGCAGCGCATGAACGTATCAAGCATGAACATTACACATCCGCCCGGTGAACTATGCCAGTACTCTGTTGGACATCGTTCGCAACAAATGAAGAATATATTGGTAATGAAATCAACAGTACAATTATCAATACCGTTCAAAGATCGAAAGCACAAAGTAAACAGCAGCAGAAAGCAATGCCTCTGGTGTTCTGATATTCCTTCACGAAACAGTTTTGTAATTGCTTCATCGAAACAAAACTTCCATTCTAGGTTAGGATCTGCACTGTCGATATGCGGTACAGGCTCCATAAGACAACCTTTCGATACAATCTCTTCTATTATCTTTGAAGAAGGCCAACCTTCGTGTCTTGTTCTAGTTATCCATTCGCTGGCTGCTTCGGGCCAATCGGGCCATGCCATTGGAAACTGTGCCTTTGTCTGCACCTTTAAAGTAATATTAGGGAACACATGTGAAGTAAACATTGCGCAAAACGGTGGACATGAGCGGAGAACGTTTTTGAAAATGTCATTGCGGATATAGTAACGATTGAAAGTGTCAGTGTCATAAAATATCCTTGAGAATCCATGATGACAAAGTGAACCACTGCCCTCTAAACGATAAGGGTGTTCGGATACTTTCTCAAATACAATATGTAGGTACGAAGGTGTCCAGTTGAACAAATTTTCTTCCGATGAAGCGTCGCGGCAATGCATTGGCATAAATGTACCTTGAGCCGCACACCCAGTGGTAACATACTTATGCGGTGGCAGTTTGCGAGCAAACTGAAACATCAAATAAGCAAAACTTATTACAATTCTCATTATTTCGATTCATTTGTTAATGCGCTCTGCTTAAAGATCATGGAAATTAAAATAAAATAAGATAATATAAGAAATACAGGACTTTCCGCTATACACGAATTACCTGCATGTGTTTCAAGTGATACACATTAATAGTGAAAGGTATTTAATGTTGAAATCTCTCATATGTCACATTATACGGCTGTCAGTAAATTCAATGCATACTAACCGTCTCCGCACTGTGCTTCTGATTATCAATGAAACCCTTATAAATTGAAGAATTGTTGTTAGTGACGCTTAGTAAATCTTTCTTCGGCAGAATACTCTTTATAGCAAAGTTCCAGCAGCAAATCGGTAATCCACTTGGTCTATCTACGTGGTCTTTCTTGAACAATGCCACCTTTTTAACGTCTGCAAAAAGGACGAGATTTAAATCAAAGAACTCCTACGGGCGTTGGTAGTCTTACTTCACATAGTGTCAAACAAGTAGTCGATTTAAACTTATCAACCGGATAACAGTTAGTCGATTAAAACTTATCAACCGGATATCATAGCTTATTATGTCTTCGTTGAAATATATATTATTTATTATGTGAGAGATGCTTTCACAATTTAAAATGTTATATCTGGTATTTCTGTCAACGCATGTCCTTAACAGTCCCTAGTTTAAATTATAGTCTGTAATAAAACAAAACTTAAAAATTGAACAATCATACCTAGTAGAGCCGGCGTCACTGGTTTGCTTTGTTTGTCAATGTCCATATCGTTTCCTATGGCTGAAGACGTCGGTTGGCGTGCTGTCAAAATAAACATAAATACTTTGCACTGTATTGTCAAAAATGTTACAAAGTTTCATGAGAAGGAAAGGAATCTCATTACCAGGAAGAGATCCTATTACACCGAATCATGCACAGCATGCATCAAGGACTACAAATATCAAACTGTTCAAACCCATTATTTATTCCCATTAATTAAAATTTAGAAATTTGAGTGCAAAAGAAATGAAACTGATTGCCAGTCAGATGGCCTTTAAACCGAATCATGCACATCGTACACATTATCAAGGATTACTGATATCAAATTGGTCAAACCCATTATTTATCCATTCCTATGTTTCACAAATAGAGTCAATTATCAACACGTTCAATCAAAAATGTTTTGCTCGAATTCTTTAGTCAACCAAGTCTGTTTGACTCAATAGTTGTTTCTGCAGCAACGCTATATATTGACAGTATATGCATTCCTATTATGCCAGTAAGGAGTTTTACCTTAAAAAGTGTAAGAATACCTAATGTTACATTATTTGAAATATACAGAAAATGGTGATATATACGAAAGTATAAAGAATAAGAAAAACACAAAATGGCATGAATATAAATATTTAAACATTAGTTTAGGAAACACTCGCAATGATGAACAATGTTTTTAAAAATCAATCGACTATGGTTATATGCTTAAAAAGTGATTGTTCTTTATTGAACGTTTATTAACAGGGCAAATTTACAACCATTCACGGTCAAATTTCAAATATACCAATACTGTACAACTAACCATTCAAAATTATACAGTGTATATATTATTCTATATTGCATAGACAATTGACCACGTGCCTTTTTTATCAGTGATCAGAAATTAAGTAAATAAAATACGGAAATCTAACTTTAAATATACTACAATTTACCTGCATGTCTTAGACTGGTATAGTGAAACTCCCCAATGTGACCAAGGACAATTACTGCCTTCGTCTCCGTCCCAGGCTCTATCATTGTCCAGTTCGACGTTTTACCATTGACATTAAGAATCTTCACAGTACACCCTACCACATTAGCTATTGCACGAATTGTGACATGATCACCCCATTGTCCATCTTTTGTCTGGAAAATTCCAAGTAAAACAATATCACATGTATTGCTGACTGTAACAGAATCTTCCAGAAGTATGTGCTATTTATCGATTTAACGTCGTCACAGACGAAATATTGCAATTATTATAGAACAGCATTACATTCAGGGATTTGTTTGTACCGTATCATGTTGTTCTCTTAAAGGCAAATTACAAAGTTTTCGTCAAATTTATACAAGGCAGACATGAAAATAAAAATCGTTATAGTCATAAAATATACCATTCGTTCAAGATATGTCTCCCATGGCTCGGACATAAATGCCTGAAAGTGCGTGTCCTGGTCGTCAGGACATTTCGGGTTGTCCTTTAACCACTCGACCGCCTTTTGCCGAAGAGACCATGTCGTGTACTTGTGCACATCGTGGGCCTGAAAGTGAATATAAAATTGCGTCATTAAACGCAACGAAACCTTAACAACACAGACACGAACATGTTTTCAAATAAATGTATCGGAAACGTAACGAAAAAGAGACGACCGACTGACACTTGATCAAAAGACCAACGCTCCATTTTAGCTAAT
>VMBQ01004333.1:52497-84868 GCA_007657795.1 Dreissena rostriformis | reverse complement strand
CATTTGCATTTTAGTATATTACTGTCACATAAACAATCAAGTATGTAATTTGAATCTTTTACACCCAATACTGCTGCTTCTTACTGTAGGTGCGCGATGATGATCTGCACTATTAACTATATGATGCTATACATTTATGTATTCTTAAATCTTTTTGTAAAAAGAAGGGATGTAGTTGATGCGTGTTAGTAATTTCATTGCATCGTGCCTTAAAAAGTTGTAACTCTGTTGCTCTGGTCTCCTTCCTACCATTGATAAATTAAATAGTATTTAAATTGAATGCGTTTTAATTCCCTATTATTTTTGTTTAATTTGAGTTGCAATGCTATGAGGTTAAATTTTATTTACACTTAAATGTATCATGAATATTGCTGGGCCAAGTGTGAGGTTGAGCGCTCTATAACCGGTTTAAACCCCCAGTGCTAAGCGTTGACCGTTCCAAGGCGGTGACCCCAGCTTTATTCTATTTTGTGTATATGTTGTTTCGTTTTGTGCCGTACTGTACCGTTTTGGCAATTGGTTCCTTTCCAAAATAAAGGACCACGAATGTGTATATATTAGAAATGCAATACTGCTGCAGCTTCTGGAGTTTCACTTCTTTATATTGTACTTGATTCTGCTTATTCAAAACAAAATTCCGTATCATTACCGTACTCAATCCAGTTTATATCTTCCCTTTTTATGTTCTAAATTATGTACAGGAAAATTTTCTGCGTTTCTTGATTAAGTTTTATGACACGAGAAGAACTCCTGGATCTCTGTCAGTTCCTCATTCGGACATAGTCAAAAGTGTTATCAGTGTGAACGAAATGAAGATAATGTAGTGCAAACTTATTCAAAACATTATAACATTATAAACAGTCCATGCTTTTGACTACCCCTCTCATCTAACTGAATAAATAAAAAAAATAAATATTTGCGGCAGTTTATTTAGCCAAGGATATATTTATAGCAACACGTGATGCTATTATCACAACCCAATATTTTTGTATCTGAATCATCACAAATGACCGTGTTGGTTCATAATAGGTACAAAGGTCAGTGGTTCGATCCCAGATGCGGTTTACTTTTTTTACTTCTTTTTTTCTTTCTTTTATATAATTCTTGTCTTTTTTTACTGGAGCTCTTAACCCTGTTGTTTACATTAATCAATTTAAAGCATTTAATCACAAACTTCAAAACATGCCGAAATCTGTCAACTAGTCCTTGTTATTGATGATTAATGTCGAGTTTGATACTGTATGGTCTTATGTTTATGATTACATATTGTATTATGTTGTTTTTTTTGGTAAGCTGTTGTGATCCCAGTTAAGATTGTACACAATATATAATGTTTATGCATATTTCTTGCAATCTTTGTACCGGTACTTGGGTTTTGCCTAATTGCTGTATTTTATGAAATTTTACTCAGACGGAAGGGATTGTTAAAAAAAATCTCTGTTAAAAGTGCGGTGACCCCCCTTTTATTTTTGTTTTATGATAACAATACGTAGATGAACATATTAGAGCAGTTTCGCAGAAAGTTATCAGATAGAACTGTTCTTGATTCCATTTTATGGTAAAAATTGTAAAAAATACGTTTTTTTGGGTGACATAAAAATAATAAAAATTAAATTTCTTAAAATTTAGATTGTGTTCTCCATTTGTTTGGTAGTTTGTGGTTTAATTATATGGTATATGATGTATCTTAGCTTATATAATATCTAGATGTTGCCAATTTCAAAGGTTATTAATCATTTTTATGCAACTATAGATATTTCAGTTTTAATGAAAGAATACATGTTATATAATGGTGAATAAAATCAAAACAATGCCGATGACCCTATGATTTTATTTCATTTTTCGTTTAGTATCTGTATGTAGTACTTGAATATAAATTTTGAACAAAATCTATTAGATGGAAACAAAATCAGCAAAATTGCAGCAACACCCCTTAATCAATTAAAAACTATTGTGTTTCGCTTACGTCACAAAATTATTAGACGGGTTCTGAGAATAATTACAATTTGTGACGTCACCAGCACAATTTAGCTCTACTGGTTGGTAATGAACCGTTCTATTGTATCATAAAACCATCAGTCGTAAAATAAAAATAAAAGTCAATTTGTTTAACAGATTCGAAATTTCTTTTTCGTTTCCAACCAAAACAAAGTTTCGCGCTTCATTTTTTGTCGGACACGAGGACCGCCAGTTTCGGAAATGATACCGGAGCTTACGAAATTTATGTCCGAGGTTTGACGTCTTTCAACTGGGTAATATTTTACTTTAATACAGTATTTAATCATGTTTACTACTGATTGATTTTCATAATTATGTCTCTCGTCGAAGAAGAGTAGTGCTTATGCTAGGCATTTGTCCGTTGGTCGGAAAGTTATTCGGTCGGTATATGGGTCCGTAGACCTTTTGTTGCCGCGCTACATCTAGAGTACACTTATATGGACAACGAGGCAAATTCGTACGGTGGTTACTTTTAGCCGATTTTAAGGACTGGTCAAAGATCAAGATCACTTTTGCGTTTTATCGTCAATTCCTTTCCTCACGATATCTAGAACAGGCTTTGACATTAGACCATGCTAATTGACATCTCGCCTGGACGATGATCGCTCCGCCCACTTAATCACGTGGCCTAGCAGATAAGAAACCTAGACAAGTTAACACCAAATTGGCTTCTTTTCCTATATAATGCATATAGACTGCGCGATATTCCGGATGATTTTTATGGACCTTTTCACATCATATAACACTTGTCAAAGGGGTTTGTGTCATTTATTTATTCTGCAAAATGCAAAAAATATTAGTTTATATCGAGGATCACCTATTTATAACGGGTTTTTCGGTACATTAAACACGCTCTCAAACGCTTGCGCGCTTACCGAAATCAAACCTGTTACTACGTGAAATGGTGGTATTAGCAATAAACTAACACTTTTGCACTGGTGTTTACCCGTGTTATTTACAAATATATTAACGAAACATTTTTCCGCATGTATTTGACACGAAATAGCGCTTCATAGCTGGCATTTCGGTGAAGTTTTATGCGCTTTCTGACGCCGAGTGGGTACCTAAATCCCACATGTTATAACGTATAAAAGTGATATTAATAATATTAAACATTGCTTATGGAACATTAATAAATCACTAAAATTGAAAGTGCAAAACAACCAAATCACTGTGGTCATTGTCTGATATAAATTAGCGTTGTATGAAGGGGATTTCGGTCAGGCTAGTTAATAAAGCTACCAGTGTCAGCGCAGGTACTGACTTCCCCCAAGTAACCGCGTTAATTGGTTATATTAGTAATAAATAACTCTTATAGAATGGCATTTATCGATACGTTCTCATTAAAATAGTATCATAAAATGGTTTTCACTTGTTTCTGACACATAACAAAACACGATTTATAACGCGGATTTCGTTAAGTTTCGCAAAATGGGTACCAATATTTCCTATTATTTTACATACACACGTGCAATAATTCATACTTAATAATGTTAATATGACATTTCCAGTTTTTGAAATAACTTAATGTTCTATAACTTTAAGGGGGATCTCGGTATTTCTACACATTGAAGCTTCCACTCGCATTTGTCAAGACCGCATTTCCGCGGTGGAAATGGTATACATTTAATTAATCTAACTTATCTTTCTGGATACCGAATGTCCGAGTAACATAAACCATATTAACACCGTTTTAAAATATTTAATTTCCTTTTTTTTTCGAACAAAATAAACGAAACTCGTTGGAAAAAATGAGAACTAGGCATTCGATATCCAAGTGTGGATTAAAAGCGTTAATTAGTGACACCACATGTCTGCACACGTGTAGATACCGTTATTTAGATAAGATATCACGTGTCACCTTCAAATAACATGTATAATGACAATCAAGTGCATTACTTTAAGAGTAATAAAACACAGCATGCATTAGGCTTCATGCTGAGTTTTATTACTCTTAAAGTAATGCAGATGAACCTTGCTTCTATTACTCACCTAATAACTGATAAAACTATATAAAAAAACACCAACTATTATGTGATGATCAGATCGATAACATAAACTATTTAAATCTGCTAATATATTCGATATTAACATATTGTAATTGTCGTTGACAGTGTTGACGTTCAGTTGTTCGTGGATACGACCACGTGCATTTTTCCATTTTTTACACTTCTCGAAATCCTTTTTCGGCTTTGGAAACGGTATAAGTACAATGTCAACAACTAATTTTTCTGGATATCGATTGCCCGAGTAAAACAATCCTAATTGACACCGTTTAGCTATATTTAATATACGTTTTTAAAGAGGAAAACAAACAAAACTCGTTGAAAAATGTGAATATCTACATTCAGCGTGTCTAGAAAATGTGTCTGGTAACTGAAGCGCCGGATTAATCGATGGCTGATTGGTCGATCGATATTTAGATAAGGATTTGATTGACAGTTGGCGAGATGTCAATTGGCATAGTGATCACGCACGTCTAAAAAACAAAACAAGCCAACAAATGTCGTTATAGTGTTCCACATTTTACAAATCATTTCAACATCCAAATCGACAGAGTAGAAAGGTTATCTACGCCGTCACTAGAGATGTAGCAACTGGTGTCAGTTCGGCGCACATAGATTTCGTCACCTTTTGAAACGTTGATTACAATTGTAGCACTTCCGCTGTGATGATCGCTTATGTCGTCGCTGTTGGCATAGACCTTTCCTTTCCATAACCCATTTACAACTACGTCTGCATAAAACCAACTATTGCCGTTACAACCAATGGTGACAGCCACCACGTAAACCCCGGTTTCTGGTACAGTGAAAATTCCGCTACGTTGGTTGTATGCTTGGACCGTATCCGTTACCTTAATAACGCAAAGTGTATATACATTATTATGCATGAGAACTTCAATCAGTAAATTTGATTTGATTGCACGATAGACGCACATGCTATGTTACGATTATGCCGTAAACATTAAAACATGGAAACATTATCTCGGACGGATATAGTATTAATCAATGAATAGTATTTTGTCTTTCCAATTTATTAAGGATCACTTTACAAAATGACAACCAGTGTTTGTAATTCATATTTCCCTTTGAATAACGAGAATGAATTTGAAAACGAACGACTGCCTAATTTGACATAGCTGAAAACGATAGTAGCGAATTCGTCTACTAGGTATACAATGTTTAGAATGAATTGATGGCAGAAAAACGATAGGTTTGTGATAACATATAATAATGGTAACACATTTCGGAAACCGAAAAGATGACATTTTAAATCAGAACTGATCAACTTTCAATTCATTAAAGTTTAAAAAGATTTAAAAAAAAAAAAAAAAAATCCACCCACCTCTGCGTCAAACACAACTACTTGATTAGCTCCGATGCATTGTGTGGCAGAAAGATAGGCGTACATTGCAACCGTGCCCTCGGGTCCTTGCCTCTTTGATTCTGTAAACAATGAAATTCTTAAACACAGCTTTGTGTTCAAATTCTTGTTCAATAAATCCTTCTTATCTATTTTGAAGTAACTGAAGTATTACATGTAGAATATACGGTTATTGGTACCATGTGTATCGAATTGCGTGGTCTCTATCTTTCGTATTCTGCTCATCATATCGTCCAAGGTGGCTTGGAGTTTGTCGTTTTCATTTTTCTCATCTGTTTTACCTGCCATGGGTACAGTGCCAATAGGCACACCATCAGCAAGAAACGCCAAAACTAGCGTTGTTAATGCGAATAAATATGCAATTGTTACGTTGACCATACTGTCTGCAGTCCGTTTTCTGAATCGACATAGATACACTATTATAACTATATATGCTTGTAAATTGTATCTAGAACGGAGATAAGACTTGTGTAGGATAGGTCACTCTGTGTTACTATATGTGTCTATGTCTCATGTACTAGCGTTTATGTCCCTTGTCTTGTATGTGTCCATTTGCTTCTCTTGTGAGATTCAGTTCCTTGTCCTGTGTGCGTCCAGGCATGTACTGTGATGTCATAAATGTTTTGTCCAGTGAAAATGAGAGAAATCACATATACAAGATTTGCATTGGTCAAGAATAAAACCCCACTGAAATTGATTGCAAATTGCTGACCATGCTTTCTTTTGCTCTTTAGCTGTCGCAAGACACACATAGCACTTGTTGTTTATAAATTAACTTCGAGTATATCGTATTCTACCAACCTGGTGAGTTTGAAGTTATTTGTATTTGCATTTATTTATATGTCTGCATTGCAAATGAATTTAATTGTTTTTGAATATTGTATTTGTGTTTGTAAGGTTGAGGTGTGTTGTAATTTTGTTATTTTGTTTGTACTTTTAGGTTCCTGTATTATATATATCAAATATATAATTGCCGATATACTTTCGGCGCATCATAAACATTGAACCTTGGAAGGCGTTAGAGATTTAACCAACCCCTACCCTTCTACATCTGTAAAAAAAGCGTCGTGAATAAATGATATTCTCTTATACCTAATGATAAAATATGACATTTCTGCAGTGAAATGACAGCAGTGAAAATAACATTTTCATCGGCGAAAATAACAAATTTTCGGAATTCTTTTTTTCTACGCTTAGATTATCATATCAAGATGTTCTTCCTTTGTTTATATCCTTGTTTATATTTTTCTATGATCACGAGTGAAATAAAATCGATATTCCACCGAATCCAACAAATTTTCTTTTAATTTTATGTTTTTTTTTTACCGTTTATTAACATTGTAAAAGAGTTTAACTGAAGAAATTCCCTGGAATAATGATGTAATTTCTTCAACAGAAAGACGTCATTTTTATGTATTGAGGCACGCCACGGGAGAGAGGGTCACTTTTCAGCAAAAGAGAAATTATTATTAATTATTTTCTTGAAAAAAAGGCATAAAAGAAACAGAAAATGTGTTCATGTCAGTGCGCCACTCGTGAAAATATATTTTCTATGATCACGAGTGAAATAACAAACGATCTTACACTGACATGAACAAATATCCTCTGTTTCATTCATCATTGATTGTATGTAATAAATGCTCTCAAACAACACCGCATGAAAGTTGATAGCTTTAAAAGTTTTGTGAGAAATTAAAATTATAAAAGTATTGAGATTTATTGTTAAGCATAGCATCAAATGTACCTGACATTTTAATTGTAATGTCATGCATAATAAGTATATTTGTGTGACATGTTTAAAACATATGATGATTCAATTACAATTTCCTTTATGCGCATGTAAGCTATTCTTTTTAATTAGTCTAAGTTGCGAGACAAACAGCTTTAATTATAATGATTTATCGACCATTTTTCCGTATTAAGACTCAATCATGCTTGTCGTTACAATCACGCTATAAAAAAAAGTTTGTGTGTGTGGTCTTCGAGATAATGGTCGATTCTTATTGTGCTGTTTAGAGGACACATATTGTTTATCTTGTATAAGTCTGAATAAACTGTCTCTCTTTAATTATTTTTTTGCTTCCCAATACTTTCTTTCTTGATGTTATTCTCATATTTGATATTCATCCCGTTTTGATTCGAAAATCCGAAAAAGCATACACTTATTGCGCAACCGGTGGTCAGATTCATGCATGTTTTACACGGGTGTAACGTTTATCTTCTTTAAATAAATTATTAATTGTTATGGATAAGTTATGTTTTGGGGCGTGTTATGAGTGTATATGTTATTACAGTATATGCAGACATGGGTTTACGTGTTCAATTGTGTATCCTGTAAATATACAAGAGCTCAATTTATTATTTAAGCAATAATATCATAAAAAGCTTACTTAAATAATAATTTAATCAATAAGCTATATGTAGGTATTTGTAGGTAAACATCATTGATAATACAATGCACTACGACAACTAAACTGACAATTTCAACACTTAAGGGTAAAACAATTGTTTCAATGAAAATTATCCCATTTACATATTCGATACGGTTGTCTTCGTGTTGGTTCACACAATAATTAATTGACAAACGACGTCGTTGTTTAACGTGGCTCGCCATAATTTGTCCAGATTGTAACGTAGCTGTATGTTGTTTTTTTTTAACTCGAGACGTTTTGTGTTACTGCGTAATGTTGTTTCCATCGTGAAGGGTCTGATGTTTTAGCTCCGTATTCAACGCAGTTTATTACGAAGTTCGCATATATTTTTACCTGCAATTGCACCACGTTTTTTTCTGCTTTTTGCAAATTAAGAAAACTGAACCAAACAAGATGCTAAAAATAACTTTTTTAATAACTAATATTCATCATTTTAGATATACGATATAAATGTGCACTCCTTGACTTTGTATGATATTTTTTCTTTCATATTGAAAAGTATGATTGGCCAATGCTTTGACAAATAAGCTTTTTGTTATTGCGTTGCATAACATTCAAAAGTAAAAACTTCCAAAGTGAATTGATGTCAATTTCATCTTAATCACTATAAAGAATTTTTAAACCTAACAAACGTTTGTTCTCGTTTTATCTCGATGAATGTGCTCCTTAAAAAACACCTGTTATCAAACGATACGATATTTAAGCAAGGCACTTAATTACAACTTGTTTAATACTAGATACCGTTCTCCAATGTGTATTTATTTAATTTAACAAATTATGAAGGACGCAACGATTATTTATTAGTTTATTGTTTGCTACCTGCTTTAATTCCGTATGTCTCGAAGGCTAGACTGTTAAAATAACATTTATTTTCAACATTTGCATAAACACTGTAAATGGATTATATACATATAACATATAAAATGAGCCTCACGAAACACCAATAGACACGGTTATTTAACAACAATGTACATATGTGTGACCGCTCTGCACTAGCAAGCGTGTTTTCAGTTCATTTGTGAGAATGTCACTGTACTTATCGATTTATAGAGATGTAATCTTATTGAAAACTTAAAGCGAGTACAAACGATATTATATCAACATTGTATTTCTCAATCGTTAAACAAATTGATGAATATTAACGAGGAATGTAAGATAAAACTACATTTTAATTGTAACCATCACGTGTGTTCGCATTTGTTTTAGAACCAACAATTGTGTCTCTGTCGTATGAAGAAATCTGCAGAGAACGGCTGATATTTTTCATTAATGTACATGTCTGTTGTAAGTGAATGCATATTCCACTGTAAAAAGAATATTATTTGCAATTGTATACAACTCTTATTTCGTTAATGTCATTTTACCACTTCGTATGATCTGTTTTAAAAACATATTTCGGTTTGTATATACCCGCTTTAAAACAAAACAAGACTATCCATGTTTTACAATTAATTAAGTTAAATTTAAATAACTTTGCAAGTGAGTCCTTAGCAAGATATGCATATAAATTTAAGCACACTTCCTCTACAAAAACTCAAGTTATAATGTAGGGACCTATTTCCAGTTTACTTTTTCGAAATGCCTCCACCCATACTCACGCTATTGAAATGAATAAGTTTCTGATATAAGTATCCGTAACCTAAAGCAAATTGACTTATAGGGAATGCTGGAACTTCATACAAGCTTGCTATATCAAACGCTTATCAAGACCGGGAAATGAAAACTAAAGTTATTGATCTGCAAATACAATCTTAACTAAACCTTTTAAATACAAATGGGAATAATTGTACTAGTAAGTACGGTAACTAAAAATGTTGAGCCTAGGTCTGTGACTTCGAATGATGATCTCGGCGACATTTGAATATATAGTAGTAGTTACATGGATACTCCCACCTGTTGCAAACAAACCTAAATCTGAATTGCATTTTGCACACACACACCATAATCTTACTATAATCAGTTCAAACTGGGCATACTCATGCTAAAAGGCTATCACAATGATTGGTCTTAGAAAATGAATGTTTATACAAACCATTAACACATGTGGAAAGTTTTGTTTGACTATCTTTTGTAGATTTAGAAAATTAGAAGTAGTTGCACGTTCACGTTATCTGGCATTTCTTAGTAAAAACAGTTTTCCAAGTTTAAAAACAAGAATTATTCTGCTAAATGATGATCGAGAAGATATGTAAAAAAAATGCGCGATTGAATATCTGAAGTGATTACAGCAAAACGTACTTGTTGCGAGCAAACATTAACATGAACTCATCTTGCACGTACACCAGACTTGTATAAGTATGAATACAAAAGGGAAAAAATCTTATTAAAAAGCTGGTGACAGTTATGGATATTGGTCAGTAAATGTTTATTAAAACTCTGAACGATCATGTTAAGTTTTTTAATTTATGTAGTAGATATAGAGAAATGAAATGGTTACACGCAAACGTAAACCAACATTTTCTTAGTAAGGTCAGAGTTATGGAATTTGGAATATGGTTTCTGACCTAACATCAATGACCCCGAACAAAAATGTGAAGGTTTTATATCTATTGAATATCTGAAGTAGACACAATAACATGGAGATGCTGTGCGCAAACCTTTACCGTTGCATTACGTAATCACCCACGCCGACAACGGCGTCGACATATGGGTGATTAGCATAGGTCGGACTAACCGATGAAAAGTCGAGCTAATTTAAATCATTCGTTATGATTACAAATTGAATACTGAAGTCATGTCTCAATTTTAAAGACGGAAGACCCGTGTTTCTGGCAAACACACGTGTTCATGTTCCAGAATGTCATGGGTTTGGGATTGTTCCAAAACTCTAAAACACCAACACTTGTTCTACACAGGAAACTACTCGAGTGTATTTCAATACGCTGTAGGCTTTTTTGCAAACTTAATAACTTTCCCAAAACGTTCATTTAGCCTAAATGAACATTAAGTGTGTTGTTTATTGCAACCGGAACATGACATGTTTTAATGCGTACAGTGACACAATATGAAAGCACGTTTTTTTTTTTAACAATCTGAGTTGCTACGTGTAATTCTGAACGGGTTCATCATCCAGATGCACTTTTCCGCAATGCTTTAGACATGTTTTGAAATGCTATTGTGACCTGAGAACACTTTTAGAATTTTTATAATTTTATTCAGCATCTCTCTTTGTAGGCGTCGGTTGGTTTAATTGCAACATGAGGCATCGGACCCAAAATACTGCAATTCGTATTTAGGTACACAATGAAAAAAGTAAATGTCATTATTTTATGTTGTTATATCTTATTTAAGTATAGTTTTCAATTTCTCGTTCATAACAGTATCATTAATACAAAAGAAAATGAAAAAAGGGAGATGTTTTCAAATAAAAATGTATTGATTCCATCAATAAAATATGTACAAAGAGACCAAAAATTGTAATATTGTAACTAACACAGTTAATGGATGAGCTTACATTTAATCTTTTTACAGAAAGTGAAGTGTTTTGGTTTTCCTTCGTGAGTGACGTAACCACTGGTGAATATACCATAATTGAGAATACATAAACTATGAATTATTTGAATGAAAAAGTAACCTTAGAAACTGACATATAAATACATGCAGGTATAAAGAGTTATAAAAAACACTAATTCATTACTTCTTATTTATGATGGAAACTCCACAAATAAACGCCTAATTTTAACCAAAGTGTTTAATTGATTTTGACCAAATTAGCTACTAATGAGCCAATATCATTTTTAGGTACCCTGTTATGTTATTTAAGGAATGGGCGTGTACAAAGGACTACCTTAACACTTTCAGGTATACATTACGAAAAAAATAATGTATTTATGCACCAGTTTATTTGTTGCGGCATTAACATAAATTCTTACATGCTACTAACTGATATTTATGTACACAAATTTGACAATACGCACCGTAAAACAACTCGTAAACAATAGCAATACAGATCACATTATACTTATATATATTTTTTATTTATTTTAGGGAGTGTTAATAAAATCGTTGTAAATCGAAATACGTATCTATATTTCCTTGACATTTTTCTTTCTAAACCTTGAATGTGTCATTCATAAAGCGTTTCTTTTCTGCAAGAACTCGGGAAATACAATTCGACCATACAGCAAAAGCAACCAATATCCTTTTTGTATATTGTCAATATGCATAAATAACAAGAGATGTGTTTGTCAGAAACACATTGCCCCCTACTGCGCCGCTTTGAAATAAAATTTCTATTTATCATTTGGCAGGTATAGAAATTATCTCCCTTTAAAGCTTGTTACTTCCCTTGAATTTTGTTTATTGACCTTTGACCTTGAAGGATGACCTTGACCTTTCACCACTCATAATGTGCAGCTCCATGAGATACACATGCATGCCAAATATCAAGTTGTCATCTTCAATTATGCAAAAGTTATGGCCAATGTTAAAGTTTTCGGACGGACGCACAGACTGACGGACTGACAGTTCAACTGCTATAGGCCACCCTACCGGGGACATAAAAAGACAGGCTCGTAATAATCCGGGCTGCATGATTCCCGTTATTGGTTATTTGGTAATATTCACCAACAATAACACCAATACATGTTGAACTAAACTGATATGCAGATTTATGTCGCACTCTCCTTACATACGATTACACCACATCACATTAAAGCAAGTCAAATAGCATAACAAAACATTAATGCATAACATTACATTACATACTTAAATACTTAAAATGTTAGTGAAATCATTTTAAAATATGATACAATGGTACATCATATTGTTCATGTAAACATAAGTTAATACAAAAGAACGATTTAAGATACTAATAAGATGCAGTTAAAATGATATTAGACGCATATAACAGTATATGGGTGTCTATCGCAACCGTTGTTTATTTTTTGGTGTTTTCAATTCCTATACACTTATATTTGTTAATGCAGCATCAACATACGAAAACTATATCCGGGAAAGAGAACAATAAATCATTTGAATATCAACCGTACTTTCGTTTTGACAACTGACAAAATAAATGATCCGATGTACGATGCGAATCTAAATATAGTTTAAGTGCAGATTCGTTCATACGACACAAAGACACAATTTTGGTTTACGGATCATTTTAGTTTCCTGCAACGATATCTATCATACGACACGCGAACGCTAACTCCGATCGTAATAAAATGAGCTTAGAGGACTGGGCTAGTCATGAAAAATTTCGAATATAATATACATTTTTATGAACAACTGGTAGCAATATGACTTGCAGATAATTGGTCAGTTACCACATTTTTACTAACTCTTTTGACCTGTTCTTCTTTTTAGCGTAATTTATCAGTGAAAAATGCGTCGAATATCACTTTAATAGTGTTCTAACAACGTGTTATTATGCGATTTATACTTGAAATATACACAGTAAAATGCAATTATTTTAATGGGTTAATACAAAATAAACATAGCAAAAACTATGCTTAATTAAACATTAAACGATTGCTACATTTTTAATTAATCTGACTAGCGTGTCAATCAATAAAACTATTAGACAATAAATAAAGCTTTGTACTTCGAAACGTATTTTTTGTTTCGTCGTATTCCATATCTATCTCGAATACTTCAATGCAGTATGCTGGACAACAGACACATACATCATCTTCATATTCTTTTGTATTAAGGGCCTATAGGTAATCAGACTGCGGTAATTCAAACATTTGAACGATTAATGGTGTAAGTTTTAGGCTCTTTTTCTTTACATACACTGGCATTTAAAAACCAATTCAGTGTTAAATCTTTCCCTTTTTAGGAGAAAGCGGAATATGTTGAAAGATAGACTGCCATACCAAGGAACGGGTACGTTCAGACAATAAAAACATTCACATGATTAGAAGTATACTCATTAAGCGAAATCTATAGTTTAGTCTCGAAAACGCAAATGAAAAGGGAACAAGCATGACATAAACATACCTATACTTATGTTAGGCAATAAAGGGAAATATTACCAAGTAATCATATCTAAATTAAATGAATCAAAAACATAGGTATACAATTTAAACTATTTAACAAAAAAACGCTGCTACTATTAAAATACAAATTAAATTTATACGCAACACTGCAATATAATCCCGTGCGGACAGTTTTAGGTGGGATGCTTTTTTCAATAATAATTTTCTTGTTCTAAGGTTTCTTCGTTTTAACGACAACACAAATTTGAGATAAGCTTAAACATATATATATAAAAACGTTGCGCAAATATGAACTATAGACCTGCTTAAATATATATGGTCTTTAAATAGTTATTCAAAATATGACCATGACCTTTAGACTTATTTTAAAAAACGTATTCTTTAAAAATGTGTGAATCACCCAAAAGAAGTCATTATATGTACATTACTGTACAAAAAACTTTTTTTTTTTTCTATAAGGAAATATGATACACAATTTGTGCAAAATACAATTTAAATAAACAACATACAAAACGTCAATTTACATGTAAAATGCATTTATATTACATTAATAGACATGTGTCTTCATTCTCCAACCTCTTTTTCTAAGTCAGTGTTACAATTCAAATGGTCTTTACCAATGGCTGTACTTTGTACGACCCACTCTTATTGTTTTCAGACAATAATGAAAGAATAACATTAAGTAAAATGGGTATTGTTTTCAGATACTGCACTCACATACCCGCTCAGTCATTGCCTAAAATTGATTGTGACGCCAAACATCCTTGCAAAATGTCAATACTTCGTTCACTTTGAACCACCCGGCGTCTTTCAAGCGCGTAGTCAAAAGTTTGAAATTTGGGAATGTGCACATCAAACGCTTTAGTCTTCAAATCGTAAAAATTACGGTATTAATATGAAATGGTTAAAACAATTTATGTTTGTACTTTGGTTTGGTCTAACCAATGTTAACTGGATACTTTTTACCTTAAAGGCAGCTTATTTCTCTGGGGTTGTGTATCTCAAAATATATGGACTTTTTAACGGTTATATTTACACATTCGGATAAATACGCATGTACATAATTACATGACCAATACGGCCCTGGCTCAAGCGAAAATCTTTCTAGCAGCATCGAGCCGTGACGCGTTCATATAGTCACGTGACTCATTTCAAATTGTTTTGAAAGCTACCTATACAAAGCTCTCGTCTATGTGTCACTCAGGACTGCCAGTGAAATCGTGGTTCATACACGTTTAATGGAGATCATCCAAGTTAAAATTCGCAAGGTTATTCGCCTCTTCCGAATACGCTGCAAACGTTGCTCCGTCCATTTCCGGCGCCAACTGGTTCCCGTGCGCTAGTCGATGATGTTCCCCACCAATATCCGCTTTGCATTCTGGACATTTTGACTTTTGGTTTGCCCCTCCGCAATCATCAATGGCGTAAACGTGCCCTATAACGTTGTTAATAATACAACCTTTAATGTATTTGCTTCATTAGAAAATATTTTTTTAAACGAGTACATTATGCTCAGTTGAAATATCCTAAGGGATATTGAATAATAATAAATCACTGTTTGTACTCCTTTAATTTAACGTTTCGGCACTTTATATAACGTTATTTATGACGTCATCATGTACAACGTCATTTGACGTTTAAAAACAGTTACTTTGTTATTTAAGGTGGACTGTCAAAAGACGTAAAAATGTAGTTTACATAATTTTTTCATTGTTTTGATAAAGGCATAATGCCGAAACGTTTAATAAAAGGAGTACAAACAGAGTACATAATGATTATTGTAGCTGACGATATGTGGTAATCTTTAGTTAAAAATGATGTATGATGTATGTCCACAATAAGCCAAAATTCATATTGATTATTGTATGTTTAAATGGAGTGTCCTTATTAAATAAACCACTTTTAATGAATGTTGTATATAGAGTTTCCGATTGCTCATTCGATAGCTGAGTAATGTTCGTATTGTATGCACGTTTGTTTGTCAAAATTGTTTTCTTTAGATTTGTACCTGGTTTCTCATTATATAGTCATATCTTGACAGTCAATAAACCTCCATAAGTTTTTCCCGTGCAAGTTGAGCAGAGGTTACTAAATGTACATACGAGAACTTATATTGCTTATGTTAGTTACTGTAAACGTTTCATCTGCATTTAAAGTATTGTAGAGAATAACCATACTTGATACTATATGAGACTTGTTCTGTGAAAACTGGGCATGATGAATGTGCGTAAAGTTTCGTCCCAGATTAACCTGTGCAGTTCGCACAGGCTAATCAGGGACGACAGTTTCCGCCTTAATTGGATTTTTGCAAAGAAGACTTCATTTAAACAAAAAGTGTCGTCCCTGCATAGGCTAATCTGGGACGACACTTTACGCACATGCATTATGCCCAGTTTTCTCAGAACACGTCTCATATGAGCAATCGCTTACACATTTATGCCGTTGCACCAATGAGTGAAATCGTGAGCACCGGATTGTTTGTCTTGCCTTTTTTTAAAGTAAGCTCGTTAGCTAGAAAGTCTAAGGTGTCTAATTCTGAACAAAACATTTACACAATAACAAAAACCGTAGATTTGTTCATAGCTTGTTTCAATCTTCAATCTTGTTTCACTTGCAATGCTAATGTTCTAAAGTTTACGCATTAATTAAATCATTCGAATGTCATTAGTATAGGCTAACATAAGAGCCCAAACACCGCGACAACAGTTTCATAGATATACAACTTACCATTTGGACACTTGAACCAATGACCCTTGTTAAAATTCATTGCCTGTGTTATTGATATCCGCTCTTCTTCAGTTATCTTCAGCCCTTTAATCATTGTCATGTCGTTCATGCGATCCAAACAGGCACGCACTTTTTCAAATTCATCGGCAGTTAAATAATGAACCGAAAACAGTGTGTTCCTCACAAAGTTTATGTCATCCGTTACATTGGAATGTTTACCAACTCTTTTCAATTGATTCTCCAGTTTAACAAACTTGCAGTACAATTGGGCCCGGTTTAATTCGGTGTTTATTTCCATGAGTTCTTGTTCAGAAAATGCAAAACGAGCGTCTGCAACTTTTTTCACAATGTCTTCAAAAAACGACATTCTTCGTGTTGTGTCCACTGTCATCTCGAACAATGATTCAAACTGGTGTATAACTTGGAGCTGAACGTGTATTGTTTGAATAACTTGCTTAGATAATATAATAAAACTATTGCTTTCTTGTATTGACGTTATTCGCTTTTCAATTTTAATGTAAGCATTTCTGATCGCTGTATTACAACATTTAAAATTGCGCTCAATATCTGATTTTGAGGAGTAAGCTGAAAAAGATGTTTTAAGCTTTTGTTTCAACAGAAAATTATTTTCGGCGCCCAACATTGTTTTCAATTTTTCGAAGGATCCACCGAGCATTGTCATCTTGACTTGTTCAATATCTTGAAGTTGTTTGTTCACGACATTTCCATACCTCACACATTTGCGAATAGGCGTTTTGCATTTTGGACAGCTTTTAAAACAAAGCTCTCCGTTGTCTTCTTTCATATCCATGTAGTAATCAAGACTCGTGCTTTCAAGTATATGTCCACAGTCGTCAAGTTCTACGAATCGTGCGCCTGGGACGTCTTCAGTGCCAAAGAAAATCTCAGTAACTTTTTCTTTATCACAAATTCTGCAAAGGTGTGGACACGGCTCACCACACAAACCAATGCATTTGTGGTTGCATTTTTTTAGTTTCTTTTGGCAAGGCTTGTTGCATGGTGGTCGATCACATGGTTCACTACAAAGTTTGGAGCATTGGTTATGTTTACAAGACCATGTACATGGTTCCTTACAAGGCGTGCATGGAATGCCACATAGTTTGTTGCACTTGCTATGTACACAGCTGTTTTGACATTTGTGATCACATGGCAGGCAATGCTTACACGGTGATTCGCATTGGTGACCACATATTAAAATACGACTGCATTTATTGCTGCATCTGTCGTGATATCTTCCGTTTAAACAAGAACCACACGTACCATTACATCCATGGCCACATTTTAGTATACTGCCGCAAGGATGTGGACATTGTAATAAATTGTTCTGCCAACAACGAAGTTTAGACGTATGTCCACATGCAAATTTCTTCTCAATTTCATATTCACAGTTTTCAGTATGCGGATAACCGCATGCATTGTCACATGGATGTCCGCAATTTAGAATTGTAGGACAAGGTCTGGTGTTGCAAATCACCTTAAAAGGATCCAGGTGACATTCAATATCTTGCAAGTGTCCGCATTGTGGAATGGTCATTGTAACGATTACCGTACATGGTGGGCATGGATTTTTATAGCATATGCTTTTGCACTTATGGTTCCTTTCACAATGTCGCCAACATGGTGCTTGACACTTTAGCAATTTATGAGAAGGATCTTTAATATGACATTTCAGTGGACAGGTATGGCCACAATTCATTCTTATTCCACAGTTTTTCGTACACCCGCCTAGTGGAGCATCATGGAAGTCCGTGGCCGTTTTTGCAATTTTCGGTGGGTCGTTTGGATGATTAGCGCAACGGAGTTGTAATCCTCTAGACATGCATCCCTTTTTCATCATGTCTTCTGTTATAGCTTTCCACAAAGGCGAAACAGATGATAATTGGTCAAAATTCCCGACTACGAAGAATCCCATTTTTGCTCGTGAAAGAGCAACACAAATTCTGTTTTCAGTTTTTAAAAACCCAATTCGATTTTCATGGTTGCTTCTAACAAGTGATAATATAACAATATCATTTTCCTCTCCTTGATAATTGTCTACCACTGTTACATTTACACCCTCATATTCATCGCGATTCATACGTCTTTTTAATTCTAGTAACTGACCTGTGTATGTGGTTAGAACAGTTATTTGGGACCCATTGTAGTCTTGTAGCAAAAGATGCTTCGCAAGTTTAGCCACATATTCGGCTTCAAATGGATTAGCATAACTTTTCAGCTCACCATTCGACATTTCTGGTTCGTTATGATTGATGAACATGACATTCTTTGCTACGCCTTTTACATCGCCGTAGCTTCGCACATGGTTGTGATCAAGAAGACTTGGGTAAATATGCCGCATGATATCCGCTATGTCTGGTCTCATTCTGTGTTGAAGCCCTAAGCAATCGTGAGGAACTCCGTTATTGACCATGCGTTCGAACAGACTTATGTTCAGATTATATCTAGTAGCCAGTTTGTAAACCGATGGATTTGGTCGCAACTGTTTGTGATCACCTATCAAAATAAGGTGCTTGCATCCATCACTGAGTGTCGTGATGATATGAGCTTCCAATACTTCAGCCGCCTCCTCAACAATCACAATTGGAGGTTTTATGTCCCGTAGAGTGCTGAGATATCGAGCGGCACATGTAGTCGTCATTCCAATAACGGAGGAATGTCGCAATATTTCTCGATCTACAAGCATTTGTGCCTCTTTGTACCGTTTCGCTGTTATCTGAAAGGCTTCTTTTTCTTGTTCAATCTTCTGATTTAAATACAAACAATATGTCTGCACCCATCTTCGGTAAAGTCTCCATCTGTCCTTAAGGTTTAGCTTCCAAATGTCGTTAACAGACATAACCTCTTGGTGTGTCATCAAATCATGAATTAAAATCAGATTCTGTACCTTAATCTTGACAGATATCCGAATTAATTTTTCTTGTTTTAAGTGAAAATAAAGCTCTTGTTCTTGTTGTTTCATTCTCGTACTAGCTTTTTTCAGTTCTGTAATCTTTTTTTTCTTTACTTTCTTGGGTAAGTTTTCATTGTTAATTTTAACTTTTTTGATATCAATTTCTATTGCATGTAAATCGGATTGAATCTTTGATAAATGATGCTGTATTTCATACTCGTATTCTTTAGTGACATAGTACCCTGAGATTGTCTTCTGTTTGGTTGGATACAATTTTTTTTCCGAGTTTGTGTCAAATTCTGGTAGTATATCGTCGAAAAGAATACTAGCAGATCTTTCGTTTCCTGTTGTTACATAAATGCTGTTTTCCAAATCCTCTTCTGAATTGGGGTCTTGGTACCTTTCCAATCTGCACTCATGCTCAATTAAATCCGTTCGTAGCCAAGTTGCTAAAGTGGATTGAGAAGAATCATCGGTATTATTTGATATGCTATTTGTTTGTAATGATCGGAGTTGACTATCGCTCATGACATCACGTAATGTCCCTTCATTGATGATATTTTGTAAACAGACTTGTATAGTAACGGTTAAATTGGAGATTTTCGTTTGAGATTCGTCTAAATCTTTCTTCGCCGAGTCTTTTAATTGTGTCATTTTCCCGATTGCGCTTCGAGGACTGTAAGCGCCCCTCCGATATTGTTTCAATGTATAGTTTTGTAACCGTTCACTCTTCGATCGGCCACCAACGCGCACTAAATCTCCGCGATAAAATTTGGCAACTCCCTCGAGGAATTGATCAAGTGCGTGGTTTGTATAGCAAACAATCAACATCGGTGAAGTATTGCCGCTTTCATTGCCCCATGTGTCCTTGTTGTGAAGTAAAACCTTTGCCAACTTAAGACCAATATATGTTTTTCCTGTGCCTGGCGGACCTTGAATAATTGCAAATTCTCTTGAAAGTGCGTTTTGTATGGCGCGCAACTGCGAGTCGTCCAACTGAAGGCTTTCCTTTGCAGGCCATGACGATTTGTCAAGAACTTTCACAAGTGTAGCTTCTTTGTTCTCTCTTTTCACAGTACGTCGGTGAACACTTGGTAACTCGTTTCGAATATGACTACGGTGAACAATTTTGTAGTCATCGTGTATCAACGGCCAAACATCAAAAGATGTTTGGAGATCTAAATACGCAGGTGGGCTGCATTTAGGTTGGCTAAATACAATATGTTTTGCAAACGCAAAATTTGTATCATGAATGGATTGTAGCCCAGATAATACATGTTTGTAAGGTTCAAAATACACGGTAGATTCAGCCACAGTAAAGCTTCTGTTTAGCACTTCTGATATCTTGACGTTTTCATCTTCAATAAAAACAGTAAATATCCCGTCTTTTATCTTTTCGTTGTCAATTACTGTAGCCAAAACAAGCGTGTCAAAGTCATTGTCGGAAAGACATATCAATGATCCATATATCAAACGTTTTCCAAACTCCCAATGTATTTTTCTTAGCCCAGGTGTCATTTCCATTTTCATTTTGAAACTTAAACCAAAGTCAGTGAGTTCCGGTCCAACTACATTTACGTTTCGGTATATTCGAACATCAGTATTTCTAACTTTTGATTTAGTTTTGCTTTGATTGTGTTTTATATACTCCGTAATGCCATCTCTTAAAGGGCCAATAAAATCTTCTCTTAAAAGTCTAAATTGTACATCTAAATAATCATCTACGTCTTCGTATTGTCCGCCTAGTTTGTTTTTCCGTAGAAATGGTTGAATAAAGCCTTTGATTTCTTCTATTCTCGGAAGAATCGGAATAGTTCTAAAGTCGTCTGGTGGTTTACCTTCATGGCTGTGTTCAATTCGTTTTTCGTCTTTTCTATAAGCATTATTAAGATCAGCAAAGTCGTTTAATGATTTTCTTGTTAAATCGTTTATAACAGAAGTGTTTGCTGGGTCATCCGCTATCATTTTTAGAATTGTGAACAACCTTCTAAATACAACGATTGACATCGGATTGTTGGCCACTTGATTGGTCATAATTTGTGTCAGACATGTAACAACAGTGTTTTTTCTATCAGAGTCGAAACTTGACTGCAGGTCGATCAAGAAGGTCAAAAGAGCTTCCCAGAAGTCCTCTTCGCATAAAATTTCAAACAGTGTGTAAAGTGCAGTTGGTACATCAACACTTTCGAATGCTGTGTTTAACACTTTTAGAAAGAGCAACATCAATTCTGCATCTAACTTAGTTCTTCCAATACATTTTCGTAATGCAATATCTTTTTTCGTTAGTTCCATAACAACGAGAGGCGCGTCGTTGTTTTGCATTGCTTTTAGAAATGGAAAGCCGTATCCGACTGGTTCATGTTTAACAGCTCGTGTGATAGATGGTTTATCGTTTTGTCTCTCATCTCGAGTCGTTGACTGATAAATATTATATTCTTTATAACCTATTTTGTTATCCTTACTTGCAGCAGATCCAATGGATGGATGCAGTGTGCCCTTTGATTTAGGTCTACATCCATTGGTGTATTCAATGTTGTTTTCGGTGTGAATTTGGGAGAATGATTGGGAATCGGTGTCGGGAACTAACAAGAATTCAAGCCTTTCCACAGTCTCTCTGTCTGTATGTCTGCTATTTTGACCGCTTCCCGAAAGCATACCACGTTGATCGTTTTGAATTGTATTTTCACCGCGTTTACGCCTGTATATGGTATCTGAAGAACGATTACGTGGTTCTTCGGAGCTCCTCATCTTTTGTTCAAAAGGAAATGGAGATTTTGACTCATATTCTTGTAGTGTCATTTTGTGTTTCTGTAAACTTTTCATTGTTGGTTGTTCATCGTTTCTCTGATGCAGATCAATTTCCATTGTAGACGAACAGCCATATGCCTTGTTTCGTTCTACACTATCGTGTCGTTCTCTTCGAACAAATATTTCTTTCCCTCTATGGTTTTGAGCAGAATTCGTTGTCGATAACGTCGGCTGACGTTTTCCTGAGGAAGACTCTGCATTTTTTCCTCCGGGATTATCATAATTAAAGGATCTTGAAATTGCAAAATCAGTTCCATCAGCATACATTTGATTTTTACTTGAATGCCTTTTGCTTTCAAATTGAGATTTTCTACTTAAATTGTTTCTGTCGTGTTTATCTTCGAAACCAGCCTGATCATGGTTATAAGAACCGGTTTCATCTTGCCCTGATGTCACATTCTGTTTCGAATTTACAGGTGGACCCTCTGCCTTAGGAAATGTTCTTTGCTTTGGATATTGTGGTCTGCCGAAGTGTTTTTTCATTATCAGTTCCTGTAATAAGAAAAAAGCGAAATAACATAAGTAACATGTAAAAACCTATAACATTAAATGTCGTGCCTGAAATACCTCGTGCATGCCGCATTACCAGAGGGCATTCCTAGTTCGGCGTTACATTCTTAAACGGACACTGCCTCTTATAGAATTAAGAATATGCACTGCCAAAAGTGTATATACACTTTTTTTTTACTACGGACCCACTTTAAATAAATGAATTTGGCAAAGAAATCACAAAAACTCTAAAAACTATGCATCTAAAGTTATGGTTCTAGTACATTGCGCTCTCCCCAACTGATGTCTATGTACCTATAGTTTCAAGTTTATAATTGCTGTACAGTGTTTGACAAATTCGAATATGAAAATAACTCTAAAATAAATGAAGCAGGAGTTGTGACTTTTGCGGACTGCCGTTTTCCCTCAATGACATATGTTGACCTATGAAGCTTCAAGTTGATAATTTGTAAAGTTTTCTTAATTTGCCGCCAACAAAAAAACCTTACTGCATCTGTACTGCAGAAAGGCCAGGCAAACAACGTGGTTAAAGTATAGACCCCTTACAAATATAGTGTGCGGTGGGGGTAAAATAACTTGAGATCCCATTTCAAGTCTGTTGTGCGAGGGGGTATTATTATACAGTTGGAACCAATTAGTGTATACATGCCTTGTGTTCGTTTTTATTTTGTGGCATACTTTAGTAAAATATTATGATCAGTTTCGGGTTTATATTTTATTACCTATAGTAACGTGATTATACAAATATTTTTCCTCATATCATACAATACAGTTTTGTTGATTCAGGGTTGCGTTCCACTTTAAACAAAGCAGTTCAAAGTGAGGCGACATCAATTTTACCTTCAAGTTTGACGTCTTTAAGATGGCGTAAGTTCCTAATGATCTCTGAACATATATTGAAATGTGATAAACAGGGAAAAAATACATATGCCTTCTTAATGTGACCTCAATGTGGAAACAGTTATGACGTCGAATACTATATGACGTATGTAAAGGACACAACAAAACAGACACGATAATTTATGTATACAAATACAATTATAATCTCCCTAGTGTGACTTTGATTTTGCACTAGCTTCAAACGCGCGTGTATTCTTTATATCGTCTCTAGTTCCTTAAATATGAGTCAAGTTTCATTGAAATTCTCCAAAGGTTGAGAGCATGTTGGGAATACATGAAACTGTTACGGATCGACAGACAAGACAAAATTTCATTTCAATCTCTGACGCTTCGCGGCAAGTGGTTTATAATCCTTTACATAAGTGTTTCCTAATGCACGGATGATTATAACTCCCGACATGAATAACCACTATTGTATTGAAGTAGACGGGCAGGCTGATAAAGTACAGAGCACTTATTCATGATGACGTAGTGTAATGCTACAAATGAGCCTCGAAAGAAAGATAACATTTAAAAGTATAACTATTTCACCACAAACAACTTTTGGCTTTCGCAGTGTTTAAAAAGAACGTCTTGATTTCTTCCTATGAACATTGCGATATCTCTGAAGACTGAAATCTTTATGAATTAAAAAAAGGATAATATAAACAATTTAGGCCTTTATGAGTAGGTGAAAGGGTTTTATTTGTCAAAAAAACATTGGATTAGTGGAGGGTAAAATCTATTCCAAAGAAACAATTTAGGGATTAAATAAAGTTCACTTAACCGCTTCGTTATAAACAGAAATGATAAGAACACTTTTAGTAAGCTCAATGTTTTGTATTGCTGTCTTTATTTAATTTTTTTCCCATTCAAAAGTTATGCATATCTTATTATTTTGGCCGTAAAACAATACAGTTCATGTAACTTTGACAGTTGTGTTGCATTAACATGGATTTGCCAAATTATATCTTTAAAGGGACTTACTCATATTTTGGTAAAAATGACATTTTTTCAAACCAAATGTCATTGATTTTAAAAGAAAAGCATGCATTGACATTTAACGAGCAAAATGACATTCCTGTGTAAGAAAATGTAAAACAAAATGGGTTCTTTTATGAAAAATTCATCAAACGAAATCGGTATAATTTCAAAGCGATTGAAAACGTATCATCGAATATTTGAGAAGAACGTGTATCACTTACAAACAGGCCGTTCGTGTAAGCCATCTGAGTAGTGAAGTGGGAGCCAGTTAGCTTTGGCCTCAAAAGGACCCGCCTTTGAATTCCTGCGAAGGCAGTTTTTTTTTATTAATCTCTTGTCTTGCTTTTTAATTAGTTTGAGGTGGTCAAAATAGTATAACGTTGTTAATAGTAACAACTTTTTTCGAACACCTGCGAACAAGTCCCTTTAATCTCTGTAATTGGCACGAATATTGGTGAAAGAGGAACAATCGGGGTAAAAATATTACCTGACAACATATAAAATAATTTCTGTTATATAACTTCGACACAAATCGGCTAGTTTCCAAAACAATATAAATGTTCCACCTATGTGTAGGGATGAATGAACATAAGAAAAAGAGTAATAATTAAAAAAACTCAAACTAAAACCTTGACAAATTACGCTTTAAAACTTAGATATACTAATTGAGTAAACGTTTGACAAGAATCGCAAGCAAAATATAAAAGAAGTTGCGCATGTTATTTTAAAGAAAAGGCAATAACTCTTTAAGAAATGATATTCCATCGCGAAACCTCGGACAATATCCGCTAAAGCACTTGAAATAATAATTCTTATAATTTTGACGAAAACCACTTGCAAAATTAAGAAGGTGTTTCGCACAAAAGAGGGTAAATGATAGAAGCACACACTCACCTATGTTAGCTATTCTTGTGTATTTCAATGTTATATAGAATACCCTCTGAACTCAGGTGGGCGACTCTTGTCAATCTTGGCTCTTTCGTAAAATATTCTACAGACATATCTCCCTTTAATGTTTGAAACCCATATACGCATATTCATGATTGGTCCAATTGCCAATGCGGCCATATTTGTATCGGCTGTGAACAAGCATCACTTCAATCAAATGCACGGCCTATTTGTTAAACCGATATCTTATGAATATAAAGATTGCCAACTTTGTGTATTGATTGTGCAATGAATTATCATTTTCGGAAAATCGCAAACTTGGAAATCTGCCATAACAAGATTACGAATTATCTTCGTACGTTATACATGTAAGTTTATCAGTGTTTATGCGAGACTATGGACATATCCTGTCTGTGAATATGTTATCCGACTGTATGATAACTGTTTGACTTATAATATTTTAACCTTTATTAAATATTAAAAAATGGCATGCTACACAGCTTTGTTTACGTCCAACAAAATAAGCGCGGTGATAGACGGTCACCTTGCTGAAGTCAAATTATAGACACTTGGGAATGTTTTAAATGAGGACAAAACACCTAAATCATTTAGATGCAGTCCGCACAGGCTAATCAGGGACGACAATTTCCGCTTTTATGAAATTTTTCGTTTAAATGATGTCTCTTCTTAGCGAAAATCCAGTTTAGGCGGAAAGTGTCGTCCCGGAATAGCCTGTGCGGACTGCACAGGCTAATCTGGCATGACATTTTACGCACATGCATTTTGTCCGTTTTTCTCAGAACGAGACTCATTTAACAAGGCGTTCACAAATCGGAAGTATTATTTGTCAGATGCAAAATGTTATCAAGCGAATTTAATATAGCAACGTGTAGTAAATATTTTAGAAGTTCCAGTGTATAACAAGGTTATTTTAAAAACGAAAATGCAGCTTCATAAAGCAAACAGGACCAAGAATATTTTTTTTTCTTCAATCTTGATTGTCGAAATGCATCACAAGCGAGGATGACATCCGAAAACTAGAGGTAAATCGTAGTACTACCTTTAAATTTTTACATTTTACATATGTCAGTAATACTTAGGAAAAGCTTAACGTATGTTACAGTTCTTACATACAAAACGGTCGTTGAATACATTTTTTTGTCGAACTATGATCGGTTTCCAATTATTTTAAGAGTACAATTCTGTATACAATTGTATATGTGTTGTCAATGATAATTAATTTTACATATATTTGCATATTTACACAACACATGGATTACAAACAATACAGATATTGTTATGCTATATACAATATTATACTATAAAGATATTAACAAAGTAAACTAACTTTACCTTGTTGACAAGCTCTTTAGGTTGTTAACATTAGTAACAGCGCAGTCAGTGTCCTAGACGGTAATATCCCAACGTGTCCGTCGCTAACTGCGCATGTGTAAGAATAACAGCGTTAAATATGTTTACAAATCGATACATGTATAATATAGTTTATCTATTTGATTTCAAACGGGGCCCGTCGTCATAACCAATTCACTTGTTGATATTAACGTGGTTGTGGTTTTGAGTTTTAAATTATTTAGTCCAATACATTAATAATGTGAATAATAAATAAAAGCGTCGAAGTCACTGCCGTTATTCACTAATGCGTAAGATTCGACATACTCTTTTGGCAGATTCGACAATAAAAGTGCACGGTTCAGTAGCATAACATAATACGAACTCTACCAACTGATGCGGCGTCTCATCTGGGTCTTCCCTGTTTGCCTAAAGGAATTTCTGTAAGAAATATTTTATATATAGAAATAAATATACTAGACATCCCTAATTTTGGAAATAAATCGATCCAATTTAGAAGGATGGGTGAGTCCACTAGGCATAAATGGGTTATTCTGATAATATGTGGCGTGTTCTGAGACTTTTGCTTCTAATTCGGCAAGCCTCATTTAAAAAATAAACTTGTATAAGTTTATTATTACTCACTCATATTCGTTTTGTTGTTGAAAGTATTACAAAAAGTATTACAAAATGAAAAGTTGACATTCAAATCGAATGTGTCCCCCCCCCCCTTTTAATAACTCCAAAATNTGCACAGCCAAGACCGACGAATAATTATTGTGGACAGAAATGGCATTATAGCTGTAGCGAACGGCGTTCGATGTTCCAATTCAGGCCCGTCTCTGCATGCTTTCATAAATACAACTTCTGGCGAACAAAATCATAAAAAGTTGTTTAAAACTTATGTTCGCAGATGTGACTGAATATTACAAATTAAGTAATTTTACAACAGTTAAGAGACTTGTTTATCCATGTATAGTTTCCATGTCTTAAAACATATTTTAATAAATAAGTACATATATTCGAATCAATAATTTAATGATGAATAAAACCATTAATAACATGCTTATGAAAACCACAGTGTATTTATATAAATACTCAAACAGGCACATGAGCTCAATTATTTTTGCATAAAATTGTACTTCAGGTAAACCCAAGAAGGGCTTTACTTAATAGCGTTGATTGTACAGTTGTCTAGTTTTCAGAAAATGCTTTTTGAAAATTCCATTTGATTCATAGATCTAAAATACCAGTAACCTAAGATCAACATATTTTCAGACAATCTTAAGGAAGATGTAACTTTATTCATGAGATCAATGATTAACTATTTTACTAACAATTACTTTGGCCTTGACACAAAATACTGTTCCCCTTGCATACACGAAGAAGTATTTTTAAAAGGATAACATTGATTTTAATGGAATTTGAATCTAAACAATTTCAAAATAATAAAAATAAATATATTGATGATCTTTATTTCATCTATATACCATATTGGGAAATCACATCAATAACAGAGATGATAAGCTATTTTATTCTTTCTTGATGTAAACTATTGCTTAGGCGTAAAGCAAGTTTTTATTTCATGTTACATGGCTAAAAGTAGTGCTCATTTGTCTTTTTTTCGACCAGGTAAACGGTCAACCAGATGGTTCTAAAACACAGTTTATATTCAAAACATTTCATTTGTATCGTTAAACAGCGTGGGTGATATTAAAACAAAATCAAAACACCTTTTGATGTTTGAAAAAAATGACATTTAAATATTTTTCTTGATCCTAACTAGAATGAATAGTACACATTTTCCACAATAAATAAAACCTTTTACATATATATTTCAATCAATTATTTACACATGATTAAGTTGTGTAAGAAAACCTTACTGTTCGAATAAAATACTCAACATCGCACATAAGTAAGTATAATTATTTTATTACAAAAAACGATATAAACATATAAACTTATTTTTGGAAGGTATTAAACTCGACAACTTGTTTTATAAGCACAGAAATGGTCATGTGGAATGTAAATTCGACTCGATATAACACATTTAGGGCCTCTACTTGAGTTTTATTATCTTGTTTTCAGTTTATGCCATTAGACAATCTACGGGATCCATGATAACAACGATAACCATATGCTCAGCAGATGGTATGGGATGACATGTGATTCCTCAATCAAATATCGGTATTTGCTCCACAAGCATTTGCTTTTGCCTCGCCAAAAGAAGTTTCTTAACATATGGCAATGAAAGAATCTTGTCAAGTTGTGTTTATTGTCAATGTTATGGAGATATGATATTTTGTGTTTGAATGGTAACACCTTTAAAAGAGAATCTAAAAAAAACAAATACTTTTTATGATATTGATGTTATTGGTCTGTAATATTGGGAAACCATGTCAACTTAAACGGTGATAAACCGTCTGACTCATTAAGATTATAGATTAATGGGAAGACGTAATCATGTGCGCCACAGGTTACTTGGCAAAAATTGAGCATACAATGTAGTTATTTTTAATTTCGTACAAGGTGAATGTGATTGTTTTAACCTAACTTACATTCAAAACATTTAAACCAGAGATCTATACAAACAATGATTAAACAATTTTTTTTAATGAATGGTCAAAAGAGAAGAACCGAATTGTTTTGTGGCCGTTTTGACCTAGACGAGAAGATGTTTTTAAAATTCAAGCGTTCATTGACGTTTCGATGAAATTTATTGTTTTTACAATAATATCATTTGATTTATCAATTCAATTCTAAAATGGATAGAACAAAGTCATACAAATCAAGGAGTCGATCCAGATCAAGGGAAAAACACAGAAAAAGAAAATATGATCGAGATCGAAGGTAATGACAAACACGTATATGGAACGTGTAGTATATTTATATTTTTCGGATTGATATTTTCGGATTGTTTATATTTATCGTGCAGTTACCGGCTTTCGAACCTCACCAGCTTTCGAACCCTTCATTTGTTTACATTTTATGCGCATTGGCGCACGTCACCGTTTTTTGTGTATTAGTAATTTTTTTACGACGACTCGCCTGTAGCGGTAAATTGACGAAAATGCGTCAAAAACAGCAAGAATAAGTAGATTAAGGGCCGGTAGATTAATCATAAAACATGAAAAAATCATCGTATTTTTTAATGCTTTATACATGTAAAGAAGCTACAATGATTTTCATTAGAAAACTATAAAAACATGGTCTAATTCAACTTTGCTTGAAGATATACACATTTCGGCTGCTGCAAAAAGTCACGTGACCATGGTCAAATCATGTCAAGAATTTATTTTTAATGTTGTACACTGAAGGGTTCGAAAGCAGGTACTCGTTATTTTGGCGGCAATGACAGTTTTACATGATATGGTGGTGCTGGAAACTTGCTAAAATCTGTTACCAAAAGAGGATTTACATAGCAATTGAAGTTGCCAGCCATGCAGAAACAAGTTATTTATCAAATAGAGTACTTATTAATATGTTTCACTATTTTCAACATTGATCATTACTATATTTGACATGTTGAAAATTAAGAGGTTCCAAAGATGGTTCGTCCATGATAAAAGAATATTAAAATGAGTTTGTGCAAGCAATAAAAAAGACCCATAATTCCCAACCTGATTATTGCGATTACCGGAATAAACCCCCTTCGGAAGAAACCCCCTTCCCTAAAAACGGCATAGCGGAAGAAACCCCCTTTCACATTTTGCATACGCGGAAGAAACCTCCTCGCTAGTTTTGCATAGGCGGAACAAACCCCCTTCGAGTTTTCAGACAGGCGGAATAAACCCCCTTTGTGTTTTCAGACAGGCGGAATAAACCCCCTTCCTAAGTGTTAAGTCTTTCCCGCAGAGGTAGTAAAATCCCGACTCGAACGATTCCCCTATACATCCGTTTCAACCCGACTCTATTACTGCATGCTCTCTCCTTTTCAAGTTTATAGTCATTTCCCGGGAATCCCGTTTATAACATTTTTAAAGCACTTTCTGGTAAATATTAACGATAAAAGCTCTCAATAATTTCTTTCACACAAACCTTGCCATTTTTTCTCTTGTATCAAATAAATTTCGGCATAAGTGACTATTTATAGACTTGATGAAATATTCCCTCCGAACATGCGTCAATCCCCTGACTAGTTGTGTGCTTGTTACAACGCTCAATACACCTACACTTTCTATGCTGCATAATTTTCGCGCCCTTTTTATTGAGAAAAAGAGTCAACACAAAATAGAATTAACACTGCAAAAATATTTCAACGTTGCGGTAACATTTACATTCGGAAGTTTGTTTCGTATTAAAAATGCGTTAACACCAGCCGCAAAGGCGCCGATCATGACACAACTTCTCATCATTATCTACATTAAAGGACCTTTTATTTAATTAAATGAAGGTGCGAAAATCTATTTCCAAACTGTTATGTGCTGAGTAAAGAGGTGTACCGGCCGTATGTTCACATGTTGTTAATGATGAGATGCTCGTGTGAATTTGTCTTGCACTCGTTTCAGTGAGATTATACCATTTTATATGCGTAAACTTGTACTAGATTGATAAAAATAACATACCTGCCATAATTTTTCAGACCCATTCCGGGACATTGAGTTAAATTTTCCGGGACTTTTGCTGATTTTCCGGGACATGTATAAAATATAGCGATATTTATAGACATATGCATTTTTGGTACGTTTTTTTTTGTTTCGCATCGTTAATTGCAAAAGTTCGAAAGCCTATCCGAAATACACTAAATCTATTAACGTCAAATTAAACATTACTACTTCCGTTACTAGATACAAGCCACGTGTTTTCAGTGTAAGCGTTCTAAACATAGATGGTGACGTCACTGCGTTATTGTTATTAAGACCGGTGTGTAACGCGTAGTTGTTTATTCAGGCCTTTATTCATTTATAACATTTATATAATAAAAAATACAACAATACAGCGAATTTAAAATTAGATTAAATGCAATACCTGACAAAGAAATGTTTTATTGCGTCATACGCAGTCATGTAAAAAACGTGCTTCACGGGGACTTTCTGAAACCGGGCAAAAATGAAAGTGAATTTCTGTTAACAATTACTCGGCGTTTGCATGTAAATAAATCGTCTGGATTATTAAATTAATTTCTCTCACACGTGCGAACATAAACTGCTTTTAATTTTTTACTCAGCGATGTTGGACTTCAGATGTGTGAACAACTATCCTTTGCCCTTACGCAGCGGGAAATAATGACGTAGTAGATTAAAGTCAATTAACAACCACATTAAACAATGCCGCCTTTTCGGTTTGACCGCGAACGTGAGACAATCGATATGATAACAGGACCCCTGTTAATTGATCGATTTTGACACGTAGCGTAGTCTGCCTATTCGGGTAGGCATTGTCATGGAGACGCTGCATATATACACAGATTCGAGGTGCAGTTAAGCCTAAGATAAGGTACATGTATATATGGATTTTTGTAAATTCCGGGACATTTGACAGATTTCCGGGACAGCGGGACAAGTTCTTCATTTCCGGGACTGTCCCGGACAATCCGGGACGTATGGCAGGTATGC
>VMBQ01004333.1:0-50553 GCA_007657795.1 Dreissena rostriformis | reverse complement strand
AAAAAAAAAAAAAAAAATTTTGGAATTGGGAAATATGTAATCAAGATTCGATTGGGAACGGGTCCGTTTGCTTTGGGAATGCCTCCGTTTTCAGGAGGCGCAGACAGTGCTGAAAAACCCCTGCTATGTGCCCTCCTGGGTAAAACACATAATTGAGGCCTGTGAAAGTTACAGTCTGTCCTGTAAATTTTGTTGGTCTTTTGCCATGTCTGCTTTTTTATCTGACGAATGCTGGTCAGGAGGGTCCAAATCCATGACAGCATTGTCGCTTAACAAGATAATCATAAATCTGATTATTTAATGATATAAATTTCAATTTGTGTGATTGTAATCGCAAATGTAATTTATAATTATGATCATCATCATTCGCACCATTGTGACCTTGATCCCAGAAATTGAATTGGCTTATTTTACTATTATATTCTGTAACCGGTAGGTCCTGTAATAAACGAGGACGTCCTGTATTTTTTTCCCAGTTAACAGGACCTACTGTCCTGTAAAAATTTAACTAGTTTGGATAAGACTGATGTTACAGAAGTTATAAAAAATGTGTTATTTAACTTTTTTATCACCTAGTTTTTCTTGAATGCTTCAAAGATCTATCAATAAACAGATTCTTGTCATCACAAGTTCCCATCAATTCTCACGGCCCCAGAGATTTCAGTCAAGTGAGGTAGTGACACGCGTCATCTTATCGTGATAATCTTATCTACCTATGCGCAGGTGTCACAGGCATACCAGTAAAGGCTCTTAATCCAAAGGCAGATATGAACTTTTCAATAAAAAAATGTGCCTCAGCTTGAAATCTTGCAAAGTTTCTCTACTGTCTGAATCAGGGGTCGGCCAAGAAGGCGACATATGCAAAAATTACTCTGGAAATAGGCTTGAATTGCTTTTTTTAAGAGATAGGCGAAATTCATTTCGACATAATTTTCAAGTCAATCCATTAACAAACAATACCTGTAAAGCAACCTCCTATTTAAATTTCAGGGAACGCAATTCATTTCTTCACACCCGATAAAAATCCGAATAATCCATTGCAGAAAAATGTCCGATATAGTTTTCACACATCGCATCCTCTATGGAGCTAATGCACTTATGCATTAATGCTGTATCTGGCATTACGTGCATGCTTCTGGTAATGAAGTATAGATTAATGCCTTTGGAAATGGTCCCTTTGTGACATGTTGAGCGTGTTTCAAGTTTACCATTTTAACTCCTAGAAACTGGCTCCAAACATCAAGGACCTGCCGAGAGCATTGAAAGGTGTTACTGTAAATACAGTAACATTTTGCAGAGGGATTGGTTTTATTGATCATAACAGTGTTTTTTTTTCACCAATTTGGGAATGGGTCCGGCCGGTCCCTTTGATTTGGGAAAAATCGTGGTGTTTTGACTAAAATTGGGAAATTAGTGTTGTTTTTTTGCTAACAAATACGTCAAAATTAAGAATTAAAGTGCTGACAATATTATATTTAATCAGGTTAAACTTATATAGCTGGATAGGAACTAAATGTTGAGATAAAAAAAAATGAAACCTTCAATTGGGAATTTTTAGGTCACATTTGGGAAAAATATATACCTTTTTCCATGGGGAAACACTGCATCTGATGTCATTCAGTAACACTGTTGTGATTATCAAAGACTTGTGTATTTGACTGGTTTTATTGTTGTTTCAACTGGAATATGTTGCAAGGTAATTATAATGATTTGTTTAGAAGAGAAAATTAATATTAAATGTATAAAACCAAAATATCCCCCCCCTTTTATAATTAATATTGGAATTTAATTTATGTTTATTTCAGATCTCAGAACTCCAGTTCAGAAGAAGAAAAATACAAATCAAAGCATTCAAGGTAAGTAATAGGAAAATGGGCTTGACAAACAAAATGATGTCATTTCACTTCTCAGCGAAAGGGAAATTATTATTAATTATTTTCTTGAAAAATATGTCAGTGTAAGATCGTTTGTTATTTCACTTGTGATCATAGAAAAAATAATACATGTATTTTCTATAATCACTCTATATGATTAATGCCAGTTATTAAGTTAATATTAAATTTTATTGAACATTGCTCATTCATATTGTGTATTAGTGAGAAAGTTGAGAAAATTAAATATTGACAATAAAATTGTATATACTCCCTTAAACAATAATCACCAACATCTGGTTTTATTTCCCCAGATCTGACAGCTCAGAAGAAAGAGACCGTAACAATAGGAAGAAGAAGAAAAAGAAGAAGACGTCGTCCAGGTCCCGATCACCACAGGACCGCAACAAAAGGAAACATCGTCGTGACTCCAGCAGTGGCGGGGACTCTGACCCCAGGTCAAGATCAAGGTCACGTAAGAGCAAGAAGCATCGTGGCAGCGATAGTTCAGATTCCGATGCATCGGAGAGCGACAGTTTGAGAGGTGGCAGCCAGAAGTCACGGCTCAGCGCAGAACAGCTGGAGAAGTGGAAGGAGGAGTCTAGGTATTTTTTTAGCCTCGCTCTGGGAAAATGGGGCTTAATGCATGTGCATAAAGTGTTGTGCCAGATTAGCATGTGCAGTTCCCACAGGCTTATCAGGGACGACACTTTCCGCCTAGACTGGATTTTTGCCAAGAAGAAACTTCCTTTAAACAAAAATACAAAAAAAAACAGAAAGTGTCATCCCTGATTAGCCTGTGCTGACTGCACAGGCTACCCTGATTAGCCTGTGCTGACTGCACAGGCTAATCTGTGACGACACTTAACAAACATGCATGAAGCCCCGTTTTTCCAGAGCAAGGCTGAATTGTTACCTAATTACTTACAAGTTTCTTGTTATAAGTTTCTTTTACTTAGAGAACGGGGGCAGGTATAAAACCATTATTTAACTCCATTCCCAATATCAAAAAGCATTTATATTTTTTCCAAATGACTTCCTAAAATTCCCAATTGATCGTTTCCCCCCAAAAATATATGATAATTATTGTTTGTTAATAAAATGCAACATTTAATTAATTTCCCCCTGTGCAGCTCTTTTCGTTAAACCTTAGTAAATCTTATATTGAAAACCTATATTCTCAATTTTAAAGCATCTGTAGGTAAAAAATTAAATACACAAATTTCCTAATTTTAGTAAAATGACAATCCAAATGTCCCGGGCACTAATCCCAAAATAGTGAGAAAAAAAACACTTTTGTACATGTTTGTGGATATCAGTTTCTTTTTGGGAAATTCACTCGTCCTTTCAAGATTTCACTTGTCAATACGAGCGTACGAGTGGAATTTATTGTCCCCTGGTTAGAATAAACAAAAAGAAAAAAGTATTTATCATGTTTTGGCAAATATCAGAAATCCACAAATTTAATACCCAACGAATATTCCTGGTTCTTTGCAACTGAACAAAATGTTTTATCAACAGAAATAAATGAAACCACAGTAGCATGTATATAGCTATTTAAATCAGGAAACATACAAGTTTTTAAGTGTTAGAGATTAATTAATGTTGGCCACCTTTGTTCTTATATAGATTATAAGGGACATAGGAGTTATCTCAGAAAATCTGGGACCCCACTGGAAATGATTTGAAACATGCAATGGTTTTTTATTTTATTTAAAGTCTGTTATGTTACCAATACCAGTTTTTAAAGGTGTGTGTGTTTGTTGGCTTATTTATTGTTTGTTTATTCCTTCTATATGAATAACAGGTTGCGAAAAAGCTACATAAAGGCAGTAGAAACCCCTGAAGAGAAAAGAGCTAGGCGGCTTGCCAAAAAGGTAGCGTTTTTGTGCTAGAACTGCGGATGATTTTAAGCGATAGTTTTCTAGTTACATGCTGCTATATCCATTTTACTTAATATCATATTGTTAAAAAAAAATAAGAGTATTTTATAAAGCAAAATTTGAACACTACTTTTTGTGGAAACTCAGACTTTGCAGTTTGCTTAGTGTGTGCATTTCATTAAAGCCATACAGTATAATAGTATAACAGTATATTGTATGTATTGTTAAACATTTGTTTAATCCATAACAGGAGGCCAAGGAGAGAAAAAGACGAGAAAAGATGGGCTGGGATCAAGAATACATGGTATGAAAAATGACATTGCATTTACCTTGGTAAGAATACTGGCATATTTCATTTACCATGGTAAGAATACTGGCATATTTCATTTACCATGGTAAGAATACAGGCATATTACATATTCCATGGTAAGACATCATATCCCTGTGGTCAAAATTGGCCAGCCCTGAGGGTTGCTTGTTTCCCTTTATGTATAAAGTGAAAACTTCAAAAATCATCTCTGAAACTGCAAGCACAGAGGTTTTGGTATTTGGCATGTAACATCATTTGATAGCCCTCTAATAAGTTTGTTCAAATCATGCCCCCGGGGTCAAAATTGGCCCCACATTGGGGATAACTTGTTTAAATGGTATTCACATTCCCCAGCAAATTGCTGCAGCTCAATTTCATAATTATGACATGGTTCACAAATAACATTTATTTTGTACTGACTTGATGCCATTTTCTAGGGAATTTTCATCTGCCTGCATTTGAGATTGTCTACTCATGTTGCAATCAACTTTTCCATAGGAATAATTGTCGGATAGCTCTTCAGGGGTTTTTCTGCACTGTCTGCGCCTCCGGACAACGGAGGCATTCCCAAAGCAAACGGACCCGTTCCCAATCGAATTTTGATTACATATTTCCCAATTCAATTTTTTTTTTTTTTTTCAAAATCGTAAAAAGCAAACATAATTTATATCGAAAAAGTGACTTCCCTTCATCCGCTACATAATAAAGCCTTTAGCGACTCAGATAAAGTTCAGTCTTCATCAAATTCATTCAAATATGAAGTGAATAAACGTTGAACATGCCCAATTTTGCATGTGTATATATAAAGAAGACAAAATAACAAATAAAAACAAATTTATTCGTTAAACCACTGACTTATTTAAGCATGATAAAATTCCCAAATTGACCGTTTCATCGACTCGAAAATTGCCAAAATGGACAATTTTGTTGATAAAAATTCCCAATTTGGTCAGACTCCTTTTCCCAAAATAGGCAGAAAAACCCCTGCTCTTATATTAACGCTTATACAGACAATATGCCTTGTGTATTGTTATTCTTGATTTTGTTTATTTACACTCATTGTGTCTGTTCCATGTCTCGTTTTGACAGATATTTCAATCATAATATATTTTCTACTCTATATTGCTCTAACAGATATTTTATCAAGCAAAACTTAAGTAAATAAATAATTTGATTAAGTCACATTTCTTCGTAAAAATGGAAGCCTTATTATTAAACAGCTTATTCAATCCATTTGACATGATTGTCGTGTCAGTAATTGCACATCGGTTTAATTTATGGATTCCACCAAATTTTGTCTTAAAATATTATATGTACTGCGTAGGGTACACTGAACATGTAATTATATTTAACTGTCACAGTGTAAAAATGGAAAAAAAAATGGATTTTAAATTGTGTGAAGCTAGTTTACCTGCAAAAACAGCTTGGAGCTTCACAATTATTTAAACTATAGTAAATTAATTAATACAACGTTTAAAACCTGGTTTTGTGATGTTGGTAAATTCTTGATTGGAAGTTTAGATACTTCGGTGTTTACAATTGTTTAAGTCTTGAACCAAAAATTGGGAGTTAATTACTCGCTTAACTTCTTTTATGATAATTCTGGCTTACAATTTTAAAAGTATTGAAACAAAGTTGGGAGTAAATTACCCGCTGATTTTCTTGTCAAGCAAACCTTGTATTTAATATTTGTTCAGGGTTACACAAATGTGGACAACCCATTCGGGGACGAACACCTTACAGACACGTTTGTGTGGACGAAGAAAATCTCAAAGGAAGGAAATGCAGAGCTTGACAGGGACCAGATACACACGATGACCAGGAAGAAAATGACTGAAAACAGGGTTTGTATTTCAGTGGGCCATTTTAAATGATGGACAGAGGGTGAATTGTTTTAAGAGGCACCAGAGTGAACAGCTCAGATTTAGCGCTTCCTTTCAATTTTTCAGGATTGGGCCTTTAGCTCTCATTTTGGGGAATTTAACGGGGAAGATTTAATCCTTTGTATTCTGTGTTCTTTAATCTACATGTAAGTCATCTTTGGTTTATATGACGAGGGGAACACTCTGATTGCTTTGCGTGTAAATTTACTCTTAACAAATGTAAGAAATCTATGCAAACCTAAGAAAATTAAGATAGCCTCTGTATTTCTCTGCAGGTGGAGTTGGAAAAGGTCAAGAAACGTCGTCTGGAACGAGAACGTGAAAGAGAGGAACGGGAAAATGAAAGGGTATCAAAATGAATATTTATACATGTACAGGATGTTTGTGATCAGGGAAAATAATATTTTCATGCAGTAAATTTCTATAGTAATCGAGAGTATATTTGATAAAAAATCAATAATGTACCAAAACCTTTAAATTTATGGAGAATTATCAATTATTTTTGTTGTGTTTTTTTCACTTATTGTGACAGGGATTTACAAATTTTACAACTGATACTTCTCTATAAACAAACGAAATTCATAAAATTAATACAGGATATTTGTTGCTTTTGCCAGTGTGAGACAAAAAATGGGTTACATGGATATGCATATTTTCATTTGAAGAACTGAAAATATGTTGATCAAGAAAAATGTAAAGTATTATAGGGTGTAAACAATATGTGATAATTAATTGAAGCATTTCATTATATACTTACGCATTTAAATAACAAACATTTCATTTGTATAAACACTTATTTTCTTGACAATTAGATTGTTTTAAATAAGTGTCCATGGAAAAGTTCCCACTTTTTGAAGTATATTCTTTAGTAGAAGTACACAATTTTGAATAACATCCTTTTGTTGTACCCACTTTTGAAGTGGATATTCCCAATTATGGATTACCCACTTTTTTAGTGCTTGTTCACAATTATAAAGTACCTACTTTTGAAGTACGTACATGTGATCTACACATGTTTGATGTACACACTTGTGTAATTTCCACACTTTTGATATTTTAACTGATTACATCTATACCCCCATACTCAGCCACATTGTCTGCCTTCAGGAAATGCTGCAGAGGGACAAGGAGGCGGAATATTACCGGGAGTGGGAAAAAAATGAGGATACGGTTTGTTATCTTTTTTAACCCTTTCCCTCTCATAAGCAAAGTGAAAATGGCAGGCTGTTCAGGTTCTATACTGTTTGCTACTTATCTGTATCATAGGGTTTAAAAATAAGCCTTTAATACTTGAATCTAGTAAGAAAGGTTTTTAATTTGATTTGATTTTCTAAGGGACTACAAACATGTCCAAATGCGTAACTGAGTGGTAAAGGGTAAATAGAGCAAAAACCCTTCATGGAGTAGACAGTGTTTTACCATTTTGGGAATGGGCCTAGAATCCTTTAGATTGGGAAAAACTGTGTTGTATTGACTCAAATTGGAAAATTGATGTTGTTGTTTTTTCCAATAAAAACTCAAAAATTGAGAAAAATATGTTTTCAATATTATATTTACTTAGTGAACCTTATACAGCTGGATAGGGAATAAAACCGCATTACAAAATATTGTTTTCTTTTATTTTTGGAAATCTTAAATTTGGAAATTTAGGTAGTTACTTGGGAAGAAATATACTTTTTAAGATTGGGAATGGAGCAGAATTAAGGCCCCAAATTTTAATAAACCAGCAACAGCTAGAGCGAATATTCTGCCATGAAACATTTCAATGCAGTGTTATTGACAGTAAGCCCATGATAAAGACTTGGGTTGTTTGACATATCCAAACATAGATGTAATTAGTTTAAAAAATAAGATCCGGTAGTTTCTGGGTAAAGTATCCACACTCAACATATCAGTATATTAAACTTAAAAAAACTGGTTCGCGGTTACACAGCCCAGCTGTTCACAGTAGTGTGTGTTTTTTTTAACAATTTTGGGAATGGGGCCCAGGCCCTTGATCGGGCTCTGATAAGGAAAAATTGCGTTGTTTTTATTAAATTGGGGGATTATTTTTTTGTTTTTGGCTAACAAATACTTTAATATTGAGAAGAAACGTGTTTGTTTTCAATACAATATTTACTAAGGTTCAACAAATACAGCTGAAAACAGAAGTGAACTAAACCATTTTTTTTTTTTTTTGTATTTGAGAACTTTAATTCTGAATTTTGGAAAAAACATATACTTATTAAGATTGGGAATGGTGCGGAATTTCCGCCCCAAATTTGACCCTAAAAAAACACTGCAGTAGAGTTTACATTTTCTCCCCCCAGTTCCACCTTCAACAAGCCAAGATGCGTTCGGAGATTCGTATACAGGACGGGCGTGCAAAACCCATCGACCTGCTTGCCAAGTACATCAGTGCAGAGGACGACGAGCTTGCAGTGGAGATGCACGAGCCGTACACCTATCTATATGTACGCATTCATGAGAGCCTCGTTCTCGGAAAATGGGGCTAAATGCATGTCACTTTGTGCGTAAGGTGTCGTCCCAGATTAGCCTGTGCAGTCCGCACAGGATAATCAGGGAAAACACTTTCCGGCTAGAACTGATTTTCCTTTAGAAGAGACGCAAGTTTAAACCTAAATTACCACAAAGGCAGAAAATGTCATCCCTTATTAGCCTGTGCATACTGCTTCATGTGAGTCGAATCAGGGACACCATCTTAAGCACTTACATTAAACCCAACGATCCCAGAACGCAGCTCATTAACAATTTGCATGCTGGGAAATTTATCGTCTGCTAAAATGTCTTCTGCTGAATTTCTAAAATCAACATTTTCTTCACTTTTTTTCAAAGACCACTATAAGAAAAGCAAACAGTTTGGATCCTGATGAGACGCCACGTTCTGTGGCGTCTCATCTGGATCCAAACTGTTTGCAAAGGCCTTCAAAATCCGGTTCCAGCGCTCAAAGGGTTATTATTCAGGACTTACTCTGCCATTTGGAAAATGAGCCAATGGCTACCATTTAGCTGAAAGATGATCACATTTGGCTGCGACTCTTTCTTCCTTACAGTTCCATTAAAGAGCAAAAAGGAACATTTTTTTTAATTTTATGGTTAATTTTTTCGTGGAGAAAGATTAGAAACTGAGAGAACCCTGATTATTTCATCTGAAAAGGTGCTTTATCCTGGCTTTTAGTATTTAACAAAAAGATAAGTGATGAGCAAACAGATTTAAGATATAACAACTCAGAATTATTATCCTGGACAGACATAAGCCATGTTCATTTTTTAGAAATTGATGTTGATTTTTTATGTCCCCCAGTCTATACTGGGGACATATTGTTTTTGCCCTGTCTGTACATGTATGTTTGTTTGTTTATTGGTTTGTTTGCGTTAACTTCAACATTTGCCATAACTTTTTCAATATTGAAGATAGCAACTTCATATTTGGCATGCATGTGTATCTCATGGAGCTGCACATTTTGAGTGGTGAAAGGTCAAGGTTATCCTTCAAGGTCAAATATATGGGTCAAAATCGCTCAAAAGGGGACATAGTGTTTCACAAACACATCTTGTTTTTAAATGCAATTGAGCACTAAATAGCGCTACTGACAAAGCAAACCTCAATTTAAGGATATTTTAAATGACAACATTAAATATTTATTTTTCCGTTGCAGGGTTTGACCTCAAGGGGGATATTTTAAAGAGGGCAACATTTATTTCTCTTACTCTGTTCAATTTCTACTGAGGACACCTAAATTTACCATATTTTTTTTCTCTTTCAGGGTCTTACCTCCACCGACCTGGAGGATCTGCTGGAGGACATCAAGGTGTACCTGGAGCTGGAGCAGGGCAAGAACACAGAGTACTGGCGGGACATCGTCACGGTAACAGAGGATGAGCTGCAGAAATTGAGGAAGCTGGAGAACACTAGAGGTACATGAGAACACTAGAGGTACATGAGAACACTAGAGGTACATGAGAACACTAGAGGTACATGAGAACACTAGATGTCAGTGAGAACACGAGAGGCCAGTGATGAGGGATAACTGTGCCACCAGCCAAGTTTGCCAATTGCTACAAATACTGTAAAATCATTCATATTTGTTGGCATGAAATTATGTGGTTTTTCAAAAGATGACTATTTTGTGGAAACGTTAATTCACATAATTCTGATTAAGGAAAATAAAAAAGAGTTAAATTTGTGGTTGGGTTAATCCAGAAAATCCACAGAAATTAATTTCCCGCAAATAATAATGATTTTACAGTAAGGACATTTGCAAAATTAGTGAAGAAATTGTATTTGCCAAAGCTCTGATTTCATGAAAGCCCATAAAGCAGCAAAAATTTGAGGAATTTTTATGTTTTACAGTTAATTTGGCTAAAGAAAATGTTCAGCCAAGAGGTGCCCTGAGTAAATGGGGATTGAAAAACGAAAATGCTTAATTTTTAATCACTTTGAATTGTCAAGGTCATTTACTGGATTTTGAAAATTAAAAGCTGTATTTTAAACGTACAGTCAAACCTGTCCCAGAGACCACCTTTTAATAGAGACCACCTGTCCATAAAGACCACAACGATTTCCTCCCAATCATTTCAATCGACCCTGCCAATAAAGATCACATGTGAACAAAGACCACAACGACCAAATCCCTTGAGTGGTCTTTATTGACAGGTTAGACTGTATATTAATGAGGCAGGATGTTTATTTTTGTAGAAAATAGGAAATAGAGTATCTGAGATGTCAGTCAGCGGGTATATGGGGTCTTCTGTGATATGTGTGAAATAGAGAAATTATCAATAGAGCATGGTTCTGGAAAAATAGGGCTTTATGCGTCTGCGCTAATTGTTGTCTTAGATTAGCCTGTGTATTCTACACAGGCTAATCAGTGATGACACTTTCTGCTTTTATAGTATTTTTCATTTAAAGGAAGTCTACTGAAGGCGAAAATCCACTTTAGGTGGAAAGTGTTGTTCCTGATAAGCCTGTGCAGACTGCACAGGCTAATCTGGAACGACACTTTACGCACATGCATTAAGCCCCATTTTCCCAGAGTGTGGTTCATTGTTGTGTTTTTTCGTGGTAGATTACCGAGACCTCCGTGAGGGAGTGAATCCGGCGGTGACTGATGAAGTGGTGTCCGTGTTCAAGGGGAAGACAACTAAGCAGCTGCTGTTGCTGGAAGAACAGATGAGGAAGAAATTGGCGGGCGGGGAGGGGGTGGATGTAGGTAGGTGAACATTCCAGGGTAATCAAGGGGTGTTAGAAGGTCTGGCCTTTGCAGAGGAATTTTTTCCGGCACAGTGACTTTGTTTTTATACTTTCTGCATACACTTAATCAAAGTCTACACTACTTAAGATCTATTAAATCACAACACTTTCAATTTCTTATCTTTACATTTTGTTCTACTTCATACAATTCACATACTCGACCGATCTGTTACATTGCGGTTAGCGGGATCCACGGCAATCTCAAAACATGTTATTTACCTAACTTTTGTTGTTGCATTATGTGTTATATCCATATGTTAAATATTGTTAAATTAAATAAGACATAAGTTTATGTAGTTATTTTCAAATGTGAATAATTAATTTGAAATCCAAGGTGTATATTGTTTTTGGGGCTGGTTGGGACGATCCCAGGACGGTAAGGATTTTTGAAGATGAATATTGGACGGACACAAGATGGCGGATGTAATAGGTCAATATTGAAATAGGGTCAAAGTGTATTAAAGAGGAACAAATTTTAATTTCTTTTTATTCGCAAAACCTCCTGATTACACGACAGACCATAATGCAAGAGTCCATTAAGGTGGTTATGGTTTAGATTTTGGCATGGATCAAAATAAGACATCTTGTCAGCGTGTGTTGCTGTTCTCGAAAACGGTTAAATGCATGTGCTTAAGTGTTATCCCAAATTAGCCTGTGCAATCCGCATAGGCTTATCAGGGCCGACACTGTGTGCCTAAAGTGTCGTCCCTGATTAGCCTGTCCAGACTGCACAGGCTAATCTGGGACAACACTTAACGCACATGCATTAAGCTCCTTTTTCTAATAGTGAGGCTCTAATACTTGTCAGCGTGTGTTGCTGCTCTCAACAGGTGCTAAATGCAAATTGTGCATAAACTTTAAGTTTCGGTCTGCACAGGCTAATCAGGGTCGACACTTTCTGCCTTAGTTGGATTTTCGCTAAAACGATACTTCCTTTAAATGAAAATTACCATAAAAGCAGAAAGTGTCATGCCCGATTAGCCTGTGCTGACTACGCATATGCGTAAAGCCCAGTTTTCTAAGAGAATGGCTCAAATACTTGTTATATCTTGTCATGTGCGTAAGGTGTTGTCCCAGATTAGCCTGTGCAATTTGCTAAAAAGTGACTTCCTTTCAACGAAAAGTAACATGAAACAGAAAGTGTCGTCCCTGATTAGGGATCAGACTGCACAGGCTAATCTTGGATGACACTACACACATGCATTGACCCTTTCCGATCAGAAGCAAAGTGAAAATGGCTATATGCAACCAGCATAAAACCAGAACAGTCTGCAAGCAACTCGCAGCCTGTTCAACTTTTAGGCTTTTTTGCTGCTCATCAGTATCTCAAGGTTGGAGCTAAAGCCTTTAAAACTTGAAACTATTAAGAAAGGTCTTTAATTCAATTAGAATTTATCTTTGACTGCAAATGGATCAAAATGCCTTTCTAAATGGTAAAGGGTTAACCCTTTGAGCGCTGGAACTGGATTTTGAAGGCCTTTGCAAACAGTTTGGATCCAGATGAGACACCACAGAACGTGGCGTCTCATCAGGATCCAAACTGTTTGCTATTCTGATAGTGGTCTTAGTAAAAGAATCAAAGAAAATGCTAATTTTAGAAATTCAGCAGACGACATTTTAGCAGACGACAAATTTCCCAGCATGCAAAGGGTTAAGCTCCTTTTTCCTAGAGTACAGCTCAAATGACTTAATGAGACATGTTGTCAACGTGTTGCTGTTCTCCACAGGTTACTGGGAGTCCCTGTTACAGCAGTTGAAGGCCCACATGGCCAAGACACGTCTCAGGGAGCGACATCAGGACGTCCTGAGAAAGAAACTCTTCAAGCTGAAGCAAGAGGTATGGGGTGCAGATTTTGAGGTTGAAATGCGAAACATTGAGGAATTGTTGAAGTTAACATTGTTTTTGTGTATACTTTTCTCAAGCAAGAGGTATGGGGTTCAGTTTTCAAAGTAGAAAACACGAACATTGACAAAATTTTTAAAGTTTACATTGTTTTTGTGCACACTTTTCTGAAGCAAGAGGTATTGGGTCCAGACTTTGTAGTAGAAATGACATAACTGTATTGAAATTTTGATTGTATTTGATTACATCATTCGTGGATAAAATATACCGTTTGAAAGCTTATGTCAATAGACCACTTAATTTCTATCTTTCTCAGTCCAACAGTTTTAGACCATTCTTCACCAAGCTAAATTAGAACGTTTTAAATAAGTTTAACTTCCCCAGTAAGCCAACTTTACCGGTAATAACTAGTAAAATAACACAGGAATTGGTGAGTGTCCCTTAAAAGATCTTAAATCGACATTTTCACAGAGCGAGGCTCAAGTGTTTTTTACATAATATTTGTGTTGGTTCAAAATTGCCAATCCAACCATGTCATCCAACCTCATATTGACTTTGACCCTGATCTAATATGGAATATTTTAAAAAGGCAATTTATTGGTTAGGTAGCTGTTGGTTGTAACATATAGCAGCAGCACATTTACTGCAATTCTTTGATATTTACATTGTTGCTGCTGATCGCCATTCCCAACCCACATGTAGTATCCAACTTAATTGACCTTGAACTAAGTAAAACAATTCAAATGGGCTGACCAGCACCAAGTCGGTGCCACCAATTGGGGACATGTGTTTGTAATCCAACACAGCATCCAATTTCACGTTTAAATTATATCAGAAGTAAGGATGATATAATAGCCTGTCTTAATCTCTTATCACTTTACCTCTAAGATACGCATTCTGACCCATTTGTAGGCCCTAAGAAAATATAATTAAATTAAAGAAATTTCTTAATAGATTTAAGTTTTAAAGGCTTCCTTTCCAACCCTAAGATACTGATGAGCAGCAAACAGCATAAAAACTAAACAGCTTGCGAGTTACTGGCAGTCTGTTCTGGTTTTATGCTGGTTACATATAGACATTTCAGTTTGCTTCCGACTGAAAAAATGGGTATATGTTGACATATTTCTTAATTCATTTTACAATTACACTCCTGTCTGATATCAATTTTATTTTTCCCACAGCAAGGAATCGAATCAGCTGGTCTGTTTCCCGCCGGATTACAAAGGGAGGGAACTCCGAATTCAGGGCGGGAAACTCCAAACTCTGGTAAATCTACCCCTGTTAAGAAGTCACGGCCATCTGGTGCTGACGATGCGGGCAGTAGTGCTGAGGATGCAGTCAAAGTGAAACAAGAGGAGGAACAACCTGGTACGAGCACATCTGGGTACGTTCACTGCGATTTGTTTCCTTCCTTATAAAGTTCCTGTAAAAGGCACTTTCTTAATTGAGGAAAAATAACAACATTCCCAATTTCCGTAAAAAAAAATCCGTAAAGGAAGGAAAAATGCATCAATTTTATTACAAAAGCGCATTACATGTATATCCCAAAAGGAACAAAAATTGCATCAATTTTAATGCCAAAATCGCATTATCTGCAAATGAACAAATAAAATCAGCACTGGAATTGAACATTTCAGTAAATTATGGCATGTACAAGAATATTTAGATGGGTTTGTGCAATTTAGTACCAAACAATTAAAAAGACCCATCATTCCTAATCTGAAGATTTCACCACTCAATTTTTCCCAATTCCAAGGCTTTTCATTCTCATTACTCCCAAATTGCGGTACCGGCACTTTTCCCATTTTTTTGCAAAAAAACAAGAATTGCTGGTTCAGGCCTGTCCCCCAATGCCTTTAAGGACCGTTGCACGCCTGTGCCAGAATTTCCAAATCAGGGGTACCCCTGTGCCTAAATTTCCAAATCAGGCGTACCCCTGTGCCTGAATTTCCAAATAAGGGTACTCTGCCTGAACTATTATAGGACACACACTTAAGAAAACAATTGAATCCTTTGCCAAAAGTTGGTCTACCGCCCCTGTGCCTTCCCTAGGGAATGTGGGCGAACGTTGGCTGTTTGCTTTTATTTGCCAGCACTATTTTGCACATATGGCAGATATATTCAGCAAACAAGCTAATGGAGGATTTAATAGTGTGAAAAAGAAAATACATGTATTTGCATAACATTTCCACAATCTCCAACAATAATTTCATTCTCATCCCTTCATTTATTTAGCAGAGGGGTAATCATATGACAAACAAAATGGCGATGCCCATGCCAAGACAGGTACTTTACGCCGTGTTATATCCTTCATTTCTTTTATGAATATTTAAAATGCTGGTAACTTTCCAGCCATATGAGCAAGAAAATATTTTGCCTTGATTTTGTATTAATATTAGCACTATATCTCGACTTAACTCGTTGCAAATCTTCTGAGCGGTATGACCTAACAGCTCCACTAAGACAATTTGCAGCGAGTAAAGTCGAGATATAAAGCAAATTTAAATATGAAATAGACGGTAGTCACTTTCTTGCTGATGTGGCTGGAAAGTAAGCAGCATTTAAACAATTAATACAAGTAATAAAAGGTATAAAACGGCGAAAAATACCTGTCTTGGCATGGATGACCCCCATCTTGTTTGTCACATGATTAACCCCTTTGTTTAGGTTGTGATCAAGAAGTTCCTGGAAAGCAAAAATCATTTCTATACTTAACCAAAAAAAAAGAAATGTTCTAAAACTACATGCTAAACTGTCATGGTTACTTTGGAGTCATATGAATACAAGATGTTTATGTAACATCATTCTCTTTGCTAAATGGATTAGTTAATTCCAGTAGATTTCATAGAACACAACTCTATAAAAATAAGAAGAGTTGAGTCGAATCTATTCAAATGTTAAAAAAAATATTAACATTCAGACTTACAGATAATTTTAATTTTTAGTTGACTATATATATGAGATTTTATATCGGAAACAATATTTTTAAACACCAAACTCCCCATTTGTTCAGGTTGGAGACGAAACAATCCCCAGAGCGAGAAGTAGAAGATGACGACAATAATGAGTTAGAACTTTCTGAGGAAGATTTCATGGAGGACACTGCAGTTGTAGAATATCGCACCGGTAACTACTCCCCCATACTCTTTGCCCCGCGGGAAATTGACGATTTAGAGGCGATAATATATGATCCTCTGGACGATATGAAGAAACTCGCACTGGCAAGGACCCAGGTGAAATCCACCGGTAGAGTCCGGGTAAGTGAAACTTATGAAACATTGTTTTATCGTACATGTATGTATAATAATATTTATATTAGCTTGATTGCATCAAAAGCCTAAAGCTTCATGAACTCTCTCAAGTCCATTTGCTGGGTAGAACCAGTTCTTGGTGTCTTTGGGAAAAATAAATATTCTAATATTTAAATATTGGGGTATGTGGGGTCTTATTTACATCGGCTTGTCAGTCATTTTTTTTTTCATGGTTTGCAGACAATAAATAAAGAAAGGCTTTGCATATTCAAATATTTTTATGTGCATGTGTAATATCTTAAAGTGCAGGTTAAATTTAATTTTGGTTATAATATTTTTACTGAGTTTTGGCCTCTATTGAGGTTTAATTTAATTTTGATTACAATATTTTTACTGAGTTTTGGCCTCTGTTGAGATTTAAAGTCTCTAAAAATACGATTCCTAGATAATTATTCAAGAAAGGCTGGACAAATTTAAATTGTTAGTTCACACATGTAATATAATGTAATGATTTTCATGTTTGATTTTGGTTACAAACCACACAATTTTGACAGAGTTTCAGAGCCTTTTGATCTTAAATTCCCTTACAAACATGGTTTCTGTATTATAACTAAAGAAAGGTTTGACATCTTTAGTTCATATATAATATTCAGTTTGTTTGTTTTTAGACAAAGAAGTAAAGCTAATGAGAGTTATTCTGCAATAAATATTAGCAGAGACAAATATTTTGAAATTATTTCTGGATAATTCTCCAAAAGTTTACACTAAAATGCATGTGCTAAAATTCACACACAGGATTTTATTCCTGCATCATTCTATACTACTAAGCATGGGTTATTTGACAACAAAATAATTATGGGTAGACATGAGTCTAGGTCATATGAATGAGGGTCTAGAAAAACTGGGCTTAATACATGTGCTGAAAGTGTCGTCCGAGATTAGCATGTGCAGTCTCACACTGGCTAATCAGGAACATCTTTTTCCGCTTTTTATGAAATTTTTCGTTTAAATGAAATCTCTTCTAAACTCTTCTAAACTAGAATCCAGTCTAGTTGGAAAGTGTTGTCCCTGATTTACCTGTGCAGACTGCACAGGCTAACCTCTGACTACACTTACAGCACATGTATTAAGCCCCGTTTTCCCAGAATATGACTCATATTATTGTAATTATCATACAGCTAAATGATATAACAGAAGGAGACTATAGGTGTCATGTAAACTTGTGCTTTACATGCCTACTTGCCTCGCCGTGTAAACCTTACTTCAACCTGTTGGATAAATTCAAGTACGCAATGAAACTAACATTGTATTCTCTATTTCTATGCGTTCCATAGCTGGACCAGGAGTCTCACACAGGCTAATCCGGAACGACACTTTTTGCTTTTTATGGAATTTTCAGTTTAAAGTGAGTTTTTTTTTAATTAAAATCCAGTTTAAGCAGAATTTGTAGTCCCTGATTAGCCTGTGCAGACACTTAACGTACATTCATTAAGCCCATATTTGCCAAAACTCGACTCATATGACCAATCTCATATGTACCAAAAATTATTTTTAAAATAGTAGTTTTCTATCATATTTTGTTGTAAAATAGCACAGGCTAACAAGTATATAGGGTGTCAATTTAGAGCAATTTTATTGATTTGTACTGATTAAAGTGGTCCTAATAGCGGATTAGCGGGTTGGTCGGATAAGTGAGTGTAACGACCATAGAAATATAGAAGGAAAAATTCGGGACTGAAAATTGGTGGTCTTCGTAGCGAGTTGGTCGTAATACCCAGGTGGTCGTTAAGAGAGTTTTTACTGTATGTATTAAGTCCCGTTTTCCCAATGTGCGACTCATGTTTTCTATTTCTGTGCGTTCCATAGCTGGACCAGGAGTCAGAGCTGATAGAGAAGGCGAGAGAAGGCATGGATGACGAGGAGGCTCAGTTCAGTGTGCAGCATGAGCTGGAGAAACAGTCTTTCCTGTGGTCGGACAAGTACCGGCCTAGGAAACCCAGGTTCTTCAACAGAGTACATACGGTAAGTACCAGCCTTGGAAACCTAGGTTCTTCAATAGAGTACATACGGTAAGTACCGGCCTAGGAAACCTAGGTTCTTCAACAGAGTACATACGGTAAGTACCGGCCTAGGAAACCTAGGTTCTTCAATAGAGTACATATGGTAAGTACCGGCCTAGGAAACCTAGGTTCTTCAATAGAGTACATACGGTAAGTACCGGCCTAGGAAACATAGGTTCTTCAATAGAGTACATACGGTAAGTACCGGCCTAGGAAACCCAGGTTCTTCAATAGAGTACATACGGTAAGTACCAGCCTAGGAAAACTAGGTTCTTCAATAGAGTACACAGGGTAAGTACCAGCCTAGGAAACCTTAGTTCTTCAATAGAGTACATACGGTAGGTACCGACATAGTAAAGCCAGGTCCTTCAATAGAATGCAAACGGTGGATGCCGCTGATTAAGAGAGTCTTCATTAGAGTAAATACTGCTGAATTAGTGGTTCTTCAATAGAATACATACGGTAGGTACTGGCCTAGGAAACCCAGGTTCTTCAACAGAGTACATGCGGTAAGTAATACTGAATTAGAAATTCTTCATAGAGTACATACGGTAGGAAACTGAAGTTTTTCAATAGAGTGCATACGGTAGGTACAACTGAATTAGGGGTTCTTCAAATGAGTGAATATGGTACATACTGCTGAATTAGGGGTTCTTCAAATGAGTGAAAATGGTACATACTGCTGAATTAGGGGTTCTTAAATAGAGTGAATACGGTAGGTACCGACCTAGGAAACCCAGGTTCTTTAATAGAGTACATACGGTAAGTACCCACATAGGAAACCCAGGTTCTCAATAGAGTACATACGGTAAGTACCGACCTAGTGAACTGAGGTTTTTAAATAGAGTACATACAGTACATACTACTGAATTAGGGGTTCTTCAATATAGTACACATGATAGGTATTAATGAGTTAGAGATTTAAAAAAAAGGTTGGTACCGGGTATTACTGAATGAGATGTTTTTCTATAGAGTACACACAGTAGGTACTACTGAATTAGAAATTCTTCAATAGAGTAAATAAGTTAGGTACTACTTTATTAGAGATTTTTTAAATAGAGTAAACACCATAGGTACTTCTGAATAAGAGATTATTCAATATATAAAACTGCTATAGGCATGTAAATTTTCAGGATTCCACTTGCCTATTGCCCCACAAATGTGTGGTTTGCGCTTACATTTTCTGAAAAAACATCAATGTCCTCTAAACGAGATATACTGAATAAATAAATAATGGCAACTGTGGTATAAATGTTAGTTTATAAACCAGTACGGATTTGGTAAAGTGATCTCATTAAATCAACTTTTTTCATTACTTCATCTGAGTTCACCTTTAGGGTGATGTACTAATTTTATAATAGCTCAAATACATAGAAAATCTTTTTAAGACTCCCTCTAGTTCCTTTCTTTGAGAACCAGTTCTCGGTGTCTTAGGAAAAGTCTTGACAATGTTTTATGTTTTGTTATAAAACCACAACCAAAGCATACTATTAACCCTTTGCATGCTGGGAAATTTGTCTTCTGCTAAAATGTCGTCTGCTGAATTTCTAAAATCATCATTTTCTTCACTTTTTTTCAAAGAATACCATCAGAATAGCAAACAGTTTGGATCCTGATGAGACGCCACGTTCTGTGGCGTCTCATCTGGATCCAAACTGTTTGCAAAGGCCTTCAAAATTCGGTTCCAGCGCTCAAAGGGTTAAGCAAGGGAATGCCATGTTCTGAAGCCATGCTAACAACGTGTTGGATCTTGTTTCAGGGCTTTGAATGGAACAAGTACAACCAGACCCACTACGACATTGACAACCCGCCACCTAAGATTGTACAGGGATACAAGTTTAATGTGAGTTCTCCATATTATCTACTGTTCAACACTTTAAACGATCAATTAAGCCACGTTCTTCGAAAAACTGGGCTTAATGTATGTGCGTAAAGTGTTGTCCCGGATAGGCCTGTGCAATACACACAGGCGTATCAGGGAGGTCTCTTTCCCCTTAACTGAATTATAGTTAAGAAGAGGCATCTTTTAAACAAAAAATTCCATGAAAACGGAAAGTGTTGTCCCTGATAAGCAGAACAAGGCTCATTTACTTTATTTCTCAAAATTTACCAAATTCCAGACAACAAGAAAATGAATACATGTAGTATCCATATTTTGGGAAGTTGTGTTTGTGTTACCGTTATATCAATTTCTATACTGTTAACAAACATTTATTTACAAAGCATGCTCCAGAATTTACTTACTACAATCTTAAGTAAAAATCAATGTATTATGCTATAAAATTGTGATTATGCATTATTCACTTATCTTACTATTTTTACAGCTTCTAGATTCACAAACATTTGTTAAAGTTGATTTCATTTAAATAATCAACATAGAGTGTAATTCCTTTCATTGTCAAAGAAAAAGGTTGTATACTTATTGCTTTGTATGATATAATTCATGTGTTGTTGTTATATTTCAGATATTCTACCCTGATCTCATTGAGAAGTCCAGGACCCCAGAATACACTGTGGTACTTAACCAGTACATTTGCGTAAAGTATCAAAAAATAAATAGGTTTAAACAAAGGCTAGCCTACTCTGGAGTAGCCTTTGTTTAAACCTATTGTTTTTAGCTCAATTGCATCGAAAGCCTGAAGCTTATTTGAAACGCTCTTGAGTCCATTTACTGGGACTAGAACCAGTACTTGGTGTCTATGGGGGAGATATAAAGAACGCTCCCACAGTGGGGATAGAACTCATGACCTCCCGTTCGCTAGGCGGACACCATATCCAATATGCCACAGCGACAAATAGTAGCCTTGCAGTCCACACAGGCTAATCAGAGACCACACTTTCCGCCTCGTCTGGATTTTCTTTAAGAAGAGACTTTCAGTATACAAAATACTCCATAAAAGCAGCAAGTGTCATCCCTGATTAGCCTGTGGGGAATCTTTACGCACATGCATTAATCCCAGTTTTCCCAAAGTGTTGCTCATGTAGATGTTCAATAAAATTGGCTTTGATCTTAAAATTGAACACAGTGTCCTTATTCGTTTTAATTCTGGACAAAGTAATTCTTATTCAGTAGCATGACACATCAAATATTTTGCTTAAAATGTTCTTTAAAATTTATATCAGAATTATTAAGATGAAAAGTACAATTATCATGCCCCCGTTCATGGCTGGAGAACAATATCTTCTCAATAACTCAAACAGTTTTTATAAAATCATCAAGAAACTAGTAATATTTATCGGGATTATATCACAGCCGAGTTTGATCACCAGCCAGATCACATGAAGCACTCCAGAATTATGGCCCTTGAATTATTAAAAAATAGCCAAATTTACCTTGTTCGCTCTGAAACTCTGATAGTTTACATCAATTCATCATTACAATATATGGTAATATTTGTAGGCATATTATCTCCACCATGTTTGATAAACAGCAGAATATCATGAAGCACATATGCAATATGGCAGTGGAATAATCCCAAACCTTCCCAAATTAGTGTTGTCTGCTCTCAAATAGTTGCTTTTGTTCAAACTTTAGTTTGCATTAACCAATCTTGATGACACGTTTGAAGCAGCAAGCTTGAATGAAGAATTTGCTTTGGATTGTATTTAGGGCTAGTTGGGTTAAGGTAAAGATCAAGGTTGCTAAAAAAGAAGAACAGTTTCTGCTTAATAAATTATTATTTTTATGAAGATATTGCATCAAATCTTATGTGTATGTAGCGTGCATGAATACATAGGTTGGGATTGCATCTTGGGCTGGTCAGGTCAAGGTCACTGTTACTTAAAATAGAACAACAGTTTCCGCTTTATAACTTAAGATTGGAAGGATTTGTTACATGGAAATTATGTGTGCTTACTGCAGACATAGTTTGGGAATGCATGTTGGGCCAGTTAGGTCAAGGTCATTGAAACATAGTCACTTAAATAGAAAAATAAACAGTTTTTTCTAAATGACTTGAGTTTTGTGTGTTGGTTGTTTTCATTTAGACTTACTTTGGGATTGTATTTTTGGCCAGTTGGATAAACATCAAAATCACTCTTGCTTAAAGTAGAAAACAAGTTTCTGCTGAATTACTTGAGTTGGGATGGAGCTACTATTCTGTAATTTTGTGTGTAGGTTGCTGTCATGTAGACTAACTTTGAGATTGCATTTTTGGCCCGTTGGATGAACGTCAAGGTCACGCATGCTTGCTTAGAGTAGAAAAAAGTTCCTGCACAATTACTTGAGTTGGGATGGAGGTATAATGCTATAATTTTGTGTGTAGGTTGCTGTCTTGTAGACAGAGCTTGGGATTGCTTTTCTGGCCCGTTGAAAAAATGTCAAGGTCACTGTTTGCTAAAAGTAGAAAAAACACTTTCTGATTGAGGGTTGATGGAGGTATTATGCTGAAATTATGTGTGTATGTACAAAAAATGTAAATCACCTGCAGAATTAACTTTTAATTTGCTTATTAGGTATTTAAAAAAAAAGAGATTTATATGTAAGACATCCTTGTTTATGTGTTCATTATTTTATGTGCCATCATTTTTACAACAAATTAGTACATTGTTCACAAATCAATGTAACCCAGACCTTTTAACAGGCGTATTTTGTGACAAGTTTGCACTCTTGTTATCATATCAATACAGACACATAGCAGATACCAGATGTATTTGTTCAAACACATGAAACTTATGTCAACATCATTGTTAAAACCCAATCTATATCTCATTTTACCACTTCATAATAAACTGTGGGAGACTTGCCTGTCAGTATTTTGTTTTTGAATATGACGAGCCGCCTATTGACATATGAAATTACTCAAACAAACGCAGTATGTATGAAGTCTAGAAATCTATTTATAATGAAGTGTATACATCTATTTAAATAAACTGTATAACAGAGCCTTACACCTCCAAATTAAAACTGTTTACCGGCTTATTCCATTGGTTGAATTTCTGCCTTTGACACAGTGCCAATTAACCTTTTAAGTGCTGGAACCGGATTTTGAAGGCCTTTGCAAACAGTTTGGATCCAGATGAGACGCCACAGAACGTGGCGTCTCATCAGGATCCTAACTGTTTGCTATTCTGATAGTATTCTTTGAAAAAAAACGAAGAAAATGCTTATTTTAGAAATTCAGCAGACGACATTTTAGCAGATGACAAATTTCCCAGCATGCAAAGTGTTAAGTGCATGATTAATAACTCATAAGGATAAAGTTTTCAATCAAGGAGCATAGCATATTTGAGCAAACATGGGTTTTGATGATATTAATGTTGTCAATATTGACTTACATTTCAGACTCCGATACCATCAGAACCAGATTTTGCCATTCTTAAATTTCATGCAGGACCACCATACGAGGTTTGTTAAATAAGCATTGGACTATTGTACTTGATTCTGTATATTTTAGTATGTCTTTCAGTAGGTCATGTGTGCTTTCTTGGCTGTTTCAATGAATTAAAATCTCTGTTACAATTCCTTTCTGTTTTGCAAAATGTATTTATTTATTCACTTTTGTACGACGCCTTTTCAATGATATATAATATATGCAGTTTTTATGCTCCCAGCAAAGGGGGATAATATAGTCGCCGCTTTGTCTGTCCATCCAAATTCTATTTAAAATGTAGTTGAGTTTGCATGGGTCTGAAATGCATCTCCTCCATATATTTTTTATGTCTGTCAATCTATCTGTCTTTCTGTCCTTAACACTTTGTGTTTCTGCATGAGATGAAACTTGATATGCAGTATTCCAATGAGATTATTTTTCAGGGAGTAATTGCCCTTTTAATTGTTGACATTTTGTCTCCATGCAATATCTCAGACTGTAATGATCAGATTATTATACTTGCTGATAAGTCTTATACTTTATTTATTTTTCTTTGAAGTAAATGTACATATTTATATATGATCATAAGAATCAAACCACACTGTTATACTGCCCATGTTCAATAGTTTATGCAGAACATCAAAGGATATAAATGAGGAAAGAGTTGCCCTTTTCTTTCGTTCTTTGAGCTTGTTCCCGTTCTTGTGCTTTGTGTGTTCTTTTGTCATTTTGTTCTTGTTCTTGTTTGTGCTCTTTGTCTAGAGATGTAGGATGTTTCTCAGAAAATTTAAGGGTCCAGTAAAAGTGTTCGGGGCAAATAGCTCATGGGCTCCTGAAAAGTCATATCCCTGAATATCATGACTGTATTGTTTTCTATACTCACATCTATTTTTTGCAGGACATTGCCTTCAAGGTTGTCAACAAAGAGTGGGAGCACTCCTACAAACGCAGTTTCCGCTGTCAGTTTGCCAACAATATCATGCAACTCTGGTTTCATTTCAAGCGAGAACGATACAGGAGATAGCACCGGAACATTTTTGAGAACACATTGGTTCTCAGCTTATATTGGAACCACAGCGGATAATTTGACCGCCGGGAACCAGAGTGGGATTCTTGCAGTTGTTGCCTGTTTATACTTCACTTTGGACTCCTATATTGGCTGGGAAACAAACTCACATTTCAGTGGCTTGTTGATTTCTGACTCACTGGGAACCGGACTGACAGAATTACCCTTATGGTTTCCTGCTTTACTGCATCTACTTTGGATCCCATAATGACTGAGTACCAAACTCATAATTGTGGGGCCATGTGCCAAAGAGAATATAGGAAAGACACTTAAATACTGTTGGGGATCACAACTGATCGATGGCTACAAATTTGACACGCATTCAGATTATTCTGATTGTAGCAAACAAATGCGGTGTCAGTGTTTTGTTGATTAAAATGTATTGCTAGTTTTTCTTTAAATGCAGTTTGGCAAATGCATACACATCAATAACGTATACATGTGAAATAAAAAAATAAGACTTGGTTCATGTGATATATTTCAATGTATTTAATCAATACTGGTCAGATTTGGGTTTTTTGTTCTACTCTTTTTTTGTACATGTATAAATAATATGTAAATACAAATACACATCAATTTGGTAAATGTTGTTACATTTCGCTTTATTTATTTTAGAAATGTGTATTGTTCCATGTATATACTAGTGTATATATATGGAAAGATTATGGTGGAACTGTTTTGTTTGCAAAATATGGTTCCTGTTCTTTACAAGGTACAAAAGTTTCAAGTGTTATATGTTCAAAATACCGGGTCAGAATTACGTGAACACAAATGGGCGTTTTCGTTAACTGTTTACGAATATTAAACAAACACGTATGCAAACTTAATTAGATTAACTAACTTCCATTTTGAATATGTTTTGTTTCAGGTTAAGTCTTCTGTTTCCAGTTAGTGCGCTGTACTGTTCACCGTCTATTTTTTCCAATGGGACACTTATGTTGGTTTACAAAATAAGTAAAAATTATGTTTGTTTACAAAATAAGTAAATACTATTTAATCCCGAATAATATTTGTTTCCTTGGGATAACTGTAAAAGTTATTGATACTTAGATGTTTCTCTATATCAATTACAAAAACAGTCTCCCAGAACAAAGAACATTTTTTCTCTCTGCTTTACAATAAACAAGAGACGAAACATGGGTCTAGATTTTAATTGTACATGTATTTATAAAAGTGCAAAATAAGGTAAATATTCGAGTTACAAAACATAGATTTTTTATTCTATTTTGTATAGCCTTAGCTTTCCAACCATGAATGGTAATATATATGAAAGCAGTTTGGTCAAAACCTTTATCAAACATTGCCTTTTTTATATAGAACAAAGACGCAATTTATTCGCGCAAGCGTAACCTTTAAAAAGAGAATGTACGATTTTGTCAAATATTTATGAATTTTTATAAAATGTGTTAAAACTTATTATACATATATTTCAATATAAATTAAAATAAAAGTTATGAAGAACTTGTGTCGAAAAAAGCGAAATAAGCCGGATATTTAATTCTGAAATCGAAAAAGGCTTCCAGCCGAATTCGCCAGCATATATATCATGCATGTAGAATGTAAATCTAAATTTAGTTTTAGTGCAGATTCGTTCATACGACACAAAGACACAATTTTGTTTCCTAGCAAAAACGAGTAAAAGTGTCGTTATCGGCTTTAACCAGTGCTAATTTGTCTTTGCTGGGTTTTATGAAATTCGTCTTTAATGTATAATTTTTCTTGCCTATTTTGTGTTATTGTGACATATTTTTAACAATATATTATAATTTAACACATATGAAAATCGTACAGTCTCCCTTTAAGAAATGCGGGTTATATTAATCCCATTCATGAAGTTCGACAACTGAGTATAAGAAACATTCTATCTTACATTGAATAACCGCTAGGTGTAATATTGACTCCTTAAAGGGCTGTACGTCATGGAATGGTTGCTTAGGTGGCCATAAGGCAAAAACAATTCTTGGGCATAGTTTAATTTTGTATATAACACCATTGTAAACCTTATGGGCTGTCTTTAACTCTGCCAGGCAACTTTGTTTTATTGAAAGAGCAAAGCGATTCATAATCTTTGGGCTTGAATATCTTTTGCACAGATTTTAACTAAAGTTTGCTTTGTTTGCTATTCCCTGCACGCCTCAGGGAATTTCCTAAGTGCCTCATCAGCCTGCGAACAAATATTTTTAGAGCATATGACATTCACATACTTAGCAAAATCGTAGGCAAGAGCAGGTTTTCATAAGCCCAACATTTATTGTGAAAAATGGAGAAAACAATTTGATTTTAGTTTTATTCCCGAGAAATGTTGGCAACAAATTATAAAACAAGATTTGCAGACATCTTTAGCACACCATTTGAGTCCTTGTTCTTCATCTGAAATAAAAATGTGAATTTTAAAGTGTTCTCAACCATGTCATATTTAAATATTTTTTGTTTTATTAGCACTCCATCCTCCATCTTAAAATTGTTTGACTCTCAAATTCCAACTCGGCCTTCATTTAACTGTCGTTGATTCAAAATGCGTGTAACATGCACGTTAGAGTGATACGTAAATGCAGAGACGGCACAGAGATGTTATTATACATCTCTGGTAAATGATACTGACGGAAATTTCCTAATAAACTTTCTTAACCAATGAAAAACTACTATTATTTTCTTATATTTCTGTCAACCAATCGTTGAGAACTAATATATTGACGAGAAATAGTTTGATAACGTATAACGCAAAGCTTTAAAAAGGCACAAAACTGATGACGTATTAAACAATAATTAAATCAAAACGGCTTTTTCATAGAAACGATCAATCTCTTGCACGACGGTTACATTACATTCACCTCTGTGATGGGCAAAGAACGGACTATTTTTTATGAGAGCGTCTCTTTCATGTCATTATCCAACCTCCGCGCAGAGATTTGATTGGAACCAGCATAGCTGGATCAAATCCCTGCCATCATACACAACCACGTGATGATAGCTGAGCCACGTGATAAAATAATTGCGTCTTACAGTATCAACGGCAAAGATAACAATGCATATACGTCGAAAAAGAATGTGCCGGGGAATTGTTTCCTTTGTGGAAACAAGAGTTTTAAGTTTAACCGGAAACAAATTTATATATATAATAATCTAAAATGCCTGCCTTTATAACCAACTAAGTCGTAATAGCCGAGCCACGTGTACAATAAGGGCGTCTAACAGTATCAACGGTTATTTTTAAATTTGTAAACTGTAATTTTTCCTTTTTTAATTTAAGTTATTTATTGTTTTATTATGAACATAAACTTGAACACTATTTTCAAAATATAAAAGAAAATGATACTCCTTTTCATAATATAATACCTAAACATATAAAAAAAAATAACATCCTACCGAATCTGGTAGGATTTTCTTGTGATGGAAGAGATTGTATGTGAGAGCATGGAACGACAACTCTGCGTGGAGATTGAGGTTGTATGTGAGAGCATGGTACATTGCAACCTCCGCGCAGAGATTTGACTGGAACCAGCATAGCTGGATCAAATTATGTGAGAGCATGGAACGACAACTCTGCGTGGAGATTGGGTACATTGTACGACAACTCTGCGTGGAGATTGGTCATGATCATTCCAAGCGTTCATCATGAAGGTAACAGTACACTAAACAATCTCTTGCACGACGGTTACATTACATTCACTGCCTTCAAGAAAACCATGTCATACCATAATATCTTATATCAGTTTTATTCATTATTTTTATATGGATATGGTTGTTTTAGATGTTAACAAACCTAAATTTTTCTGTCACAGAATATTTGAAATCTACCATTACTGGGTATATATTTGAAAGTAAATCTGAAAGGGCAATATATACAATATAAAAAGGTAGTATAAGAGACAAAACAGCACATTCACAATGTTCATTCAATCTATGCAGTTATTGATTATCAGAGAACAATCACCATTCTAAACGATGAATATTGGATGTGCTTATATCTTAATCGAAACAAAATACTTATTCGCCAGTCTCTTGGAGCTATTAAATTACAGACTTACTCCATAAAGGCTAGATTTTTGCAAAACCTACTTATCTGTGGGAACAAAGCTTTCGAAATCACTTACCATATACATTGTGATTATGTTAATGAATCTATCACTGGTTGATTCAATCAGTCAGCCTTATTTGTGCTGAAGGTGTTTATATTTTTTTTCCAAAGGAGGAGACCTGGATAACACGTGTTCACTAAACATGAATACCGGTACAATTTTTTTCTGCAATAACGCAGGTATTGTCGGCATATGGGTCACTGTAGTTATTTTTCATACACTTCAAAAAAAAAATCCGCTTGATCAAACAAAGTGTGAGCACACTTTAGACGATAAACAAAGAATCAAATTGTATGGCGGTTTTTTTTCAAAATGAGGCAATAATCAACCAAGTAAAACATCCAAAGAAAAAGCAACATTGTATTTCAATTGACTGGTATGAGGTTTTAGCGAGTTGTTGTAGTAGCATGCCCATATATGTAAAACTTTAACGCCGCCTAGCATGCGCACCACCTTGTGACGTATTTTTTCAATTGGATGTTTCAATTCTTTAAAATTAATAGCTTTCAAAAATCGTGAAATACTCTCTCAATTCTTATTAAAGCGTATGCACTAGACCTGTGTAAGATTTTGTTAATGGCATCGTAATTTGGTATGAACGAGCTCTTACTTTCCCGTAGATAGGTCATTTGTTCGACTTTTTTGTATATACTACCGTGGGAAAGTATTTGTAAACAAATGGAACCGAGACTAAGAAGTCACGTTGCAGATATTTGGAATATTTCGGATTTCATCAATACGTCGTACTCGCCAATAATGAACGTCTTAATACTATCCTCTGGCCCAGTGTTTGTCTTTGACTTAAAAGCTACCAATGCTTGTGCAAATGTAAAGTTTGTACTGTCACTGATGGATGACAAACTAAGGGCAGAGTAAAAGTTTGCGCCCAATCATTATGTTATGGCCTCGTGTGCGATTATTGTCAATCAATATTTATTTAGTTATTTCTCCTATAATTTGCCGCACCCCAACGTATTATACAAGAATCATTATGAAAGCAAATTATTTAAAGATAATTTAGAAACTACATTAGTGAGAATAAATAAGCAATGAAGCAGCCTTTTAAGAGATCTGCTCTAATGATTAAACTTGTTTCTCATTCCTATGCAACGAGCCGTTACAGTTTTATTGCTAAAATAAAGCTATTTCGAGCGTCAACTGAAATTAGCATTGTTATGAACAGTAAATTATTAATGTTTTAAAGAAATAAATACTGAAGGGGGCAATATATAAAATTGGTTCGTCTAACTTCATAATCATAAAATGTACATTTTATATTAATGCCATATGCGCAGTCTGTTTTAGGTACAACTAATTCTTTACATTAAAACACGTAAACCGACAATCATAACTATGCTATGTTAAAAACGAACAATTTAGATGCTTTTAAAAAAACTAATAACTACAACACTTCTCGAACACTTCCTTGATCAGAAATAAAATATCAGATCTGATATCCTGCCTGGAAACTATATCAGTCATTCCATGTTCCATTGACTTACGAATATTTTATAAAAAAAAGTTCTCTCGACACCGATAATTCCCCAAGAAATCGATCAGTTGTTCGACGAAAAAAATGGAACATGCTAGCGAAATACTAATATTTTGAAGATTCTCTGGTCAGAAATGATCATCAACGAGGAATATGGAGAAGAACATAGCAGCAGCCCGTCGAAGAAGGCATCCTTCAGAAAGGTTGGTGATGAATAGGCCAACAATTCGCACCCAATACGAACAGGCAATCACATGGAACCCACAATGGAANATAAAAAATTTGTTTTAGTCTAGATCAGCCAAAGATTTAGACCAGCTATTATAGATCTTATAGTCAGTATAGGTCTTTAGCAGACAGCACATGTATTAGTCAAAATCAGCCAGAAAAGGTCTAAAGTCTAAAGACTAAACCATGTCATCATCCAAGTGTTTTGAAGTTGTTTGGGTCGAATTAACTTAAACAACAGAGTTGTGTGGTAGAAGACAACAACAACTCCTGAAATGCCATTTTACTTTCAAAATGTTAATTTTTAAGCTATGTACAACATTTGAAAGCAAAATTTCATGTTTAACAATATGCAGGTTTGCTAACTGTCTTCATGTGCAGTATTAAAATAATATTTGCATTGTAAATTGGTAAACAGTGTACACTGTTTAATCATTTACATACATGTGTAATTCAGCAATTATTTTTTTATTTATTTCGCATTTCATCTTTCTTTTCAGTTTCAAATAGTTTTTGTTGAGTTTAAAGTCTTTTGTCTCTGATGCATGATAGGTATTAAATAAACAAAATTCATGCATTTGGAAACATGTTTATTTGTTTTAATATTGTGTGTAATCGATCGAGTGGAAATGTAGACTTTTGATAAAATTAAATTTGTTCTGTAAACTTATGGAAGCTTTTTTCGCATAAAAAACAGTGGAGCGATACAGGGCCATCATGGCCCTCTTGTTTCTATATTTAGAATATTTCTTACAGAAATTCCTTTAAGCAAACAGCGCATACCCTGATGAGACGCCGCATCATGCGGCGTCTCATCTTGGTCTCCGCTGTTTGCCAAGGACTTTTTTTCTAGACGCTAGGCATAAATAGGTAAAAGAAAATATCTCCGGCCGTTTCCAATTTATTTAATTTATGTAAGTCTACCTTTGTTAAGAAAGGACAACAGATGCGGTTTTCTTTATCATAAGTATTTTTGACGTACGAAGTTTTATAAATGCGACCCACGATTCGTTTCTCAGCATTTTGAAAAACGTACTCAAGTATGCACAATTTATCCAACTGATACAGTCCATTTTATGACAGATATAAGGTGTATGTGTAACCATTTCAGTTGTCATTTATTCAAGTCATCGTTACACTTACGCCAGCCCGTACCGCGTGGCAAGCAATTTCCATTAGATAGATATTCGCGCACTAAAAACAATAGAATGTGTATTGATGTACAGTCACATGAAACGTTGGAAACCGATACCACTATGACGGCTTTTGAAGTAATGGTATCCGACATAACGTCTTCCAATAAGCATTAAATTTCGCTAAAGGCGGTGCATGATACTGATTAATATTGAAGGCATTAACAAAACAAAACACTCAAACAGTCGGGTAATTAAATGTATATCAAGGTCTTCGGCACACTGTGTTAGTAGGTCAAAGCCACGGGGTTTGGTACGTTGATTGCCAAAAAAGCTAAAGCATTTTTTTTTTCAAAACTGGCCGCTTAAATTACCGAAAAACAGCGGATGTTGTCGACGTAGAGATTGTTGAATGTACTTGTCGATTGAAAAAAAAAGGAACGATGGGCAAAATCATATTTCATCAGTTTATTCATGAGCTACCGACATCTGGTTGTTCATCAGCTACCGACATCAGGTTGCTCATTATGGCCCTTTGTTTTTTCAGCTATACAAAATTTGTTAACATGAAGCTTGCCTTTTCAACTCCTCTTTAACTACTGAGTGGATCTCGCTCAAACTTTCACAGTTAAATAACCTTAATTTCAAGATCGCGAAGAAAGGAATATTCAGCTGCGACGCTTTTTGACAGAATTATGGCCCTTTGTCCGTTTTTCAACTAAAGAATATATAGTTCCAACATCTGTGTTTTTAATTCCTCTTTAAAAACTGGATGGATCTTGCTTAACCTTTCACAGTTGAATGACCCTAATGTGAAATTGATCTTTAAGAAAGGAATTTTGACTGCTACCAGTTTTTGGCTGAATTATGGCCCTTTGTCTTCTATAGAATATATAGCGGATTTGTCTCTGTCCAAACATGTGTTAAGCGGTCATCAGTGTCTGTGACACATTTTTAGTTCGAAATGTCTTAAGATTTACAGAACCGTATTGATATGTGTAACATATTTTGAAATGTGCCTTCAATAAACCCTACATATATATTCGTTATATTCATGCAATTTTATCCTCACTGAAGTATTCAGTATATGGCGGCATATTATAAGGGTACTTCTTGTTAGTTATTTTAGGGAAATGATTGTTCCGTTGCCTATCGTTTTAAGTATCCTTTTCTCCTCAGATGTTGAGACACGTTTTCTTCTCGGACAAAATAATCACAATATAATTTGCTGTGAAATTCTTGTACAGATTCGCGACAAATCTGCTCAGTCCAATAATTATCAACATCACAACCCATTCCCCAGGAATGCAAGGACCACCAACCACTGAGGGAATGTCTGACCGGATCCTTTGAATCTGTAGGAGACGCTTGACTTACGAACAGGTGGCTGTTCTACAGAAGACTACATACGAATCCGTTCGATTTATTACAGTCAAGCATTGTTTACGCACACATGGTAAACAACTATTAATAAACATTAATTTAGTAAGTTAAATCGAATTTAAATATAAAAAAGATCATTAATTATGTTATTGCGTGTATTAGTTTATGTGTAAAATTATTAATAATTGATAGTGCTGATAATAGTCAACGTGATAATGATCGCTCGATATACCAGTGGTCTCCCTTTAATACTACTAATTCCTAATGTGTTCGAAACTGGAACAACGAGTATCCATATCAAATAATAGATGAGCTCTCTTCATTAAATAAGTATAAAAAGCTTTGTTTGTATCCCGATACAACTGTTTCAGTATGTCACTGGAACAGAAAGCTCTGGTTTCATTGCAATTACGCATTGTTTTATATTATGTTGCAGGCCGGTGTACAGAAGGCATACGTTCATTTCACATTAATTAACGAAAGAATACTAATTAAGAGGGAAAAGCACGAAGTTCAAAATGTATGTGTATGTCTTATTGCCAGTAAACATGTAACACCTGCTGACATGCCTGATTTTTAAAGCATAGTACAGATGTCATTTTTAGCCGAGCCAGTCGAGGAGAGTCGTTGGCATCCTCCGGATTTTTTTCCTTTTTTTAACGATGTCAATAACTTTTTTGTTAACTTCGGTAACTGCTTCCTCAAAGTGGCTACAACGCTTTACTAACGCTTGTCGTTTTATTATTTTTATATGAATACAGATTTAATTGCTTCGAAATCTCATGAAACCAACCGTTTTGACATTTTCAAGAGGAATTCAAATAAACATCCATGTCATTATTACATTTTATAGTTATCAGAAAAGAACTTGCAAAAACATATGTTCAAGTTTGAAGTGTGTTTCAAACTTCAAGCAAAAAGTAACACATACAATATCTGTAGTCAGATTATTGTTGGAGATAAATCATCTTTATACAATCCAGTGCAGTAATTTATCGTGACTGCGCGTAGAAAGCATCGAATCTCGTTTTGACATACATGACCAATTAGACAATATCAACAACAGTAGCGTACAACACGCAACCAAAATGAAAAGCATGCTGGTTTCTTTAACGCCAACTTGCACATGTTTAAGTATTAAGTGAACTAAATATTTCAAATCCCTGCACGGGGACATTGAAACTGGGCGCTTAATTATGGGGCAGAGGTGACCGCCCGGTGTCTCGTATATGGGCCGCGCTCTGTAAAAATGGGATTTAATGCACGTGTCGTTACGGTACGGGTACGTTCCCGGCGTGTGGTAATAACCTTTGTCATAACAAGTGAAACTCCTTCTCCGTCATAATGGACATCGCTTCTGAATGTGTTTCTTATACATTTAGCATAAACATTGTCAAAATAAACCACTGAGAAATTACTTTTGTTTTGCTGCGAACAAGGCTTTTGGTTACAAAACTTTCATGCATTGAACACTTACCAAATAGTGTCTTTATATTAAGAGCAAAACGCGGAGACAGGAGAGACAAATATACATGAAGTTCAAGAATTGTAATAATTGGAAGATTTCGTGGTTGTTGATGACGTCTGTCGTAAAAGACTGATCCCGAAATTCGCTCGAGTTGAGAAAAACCCACTTGTCATCCCGGTACAAACAACGCTGGTCCATTATATCAACCAATGATAGCCTGTTTTAAATAATAACGGTTGATTCGTAGTGTGATTTTGAAAGGATTATAAACGGGTCAGTTTTATTTGTACCAGCAGATAAGTGGGTGTTTCCAAAAGGTTGCTTTTCCGGGATGCATATATTGTCTGTCGAATGTTGATATCTCACCGAATTCCCATGTTTTATTCATAACTTGCGACGTCCACAGAAAAGGAGTATCGTTTTCGGTATCATCGGCTTACTGAAGTCCACTTTAATTTTTTTTGAACTGGTCCTAATTTACAGTTTACAACATATGGGTTAAGCTGTTAAAACGGGTTATGTTTAATTTAAATTTCTGTTTATATAATATGTAATTTAATTTGAAGAGCTAAGTTTGAAGAGTGACTTGTTTCAGTTGTACGAAATATCGAAAAACTCCGGCGCCTTCAGTATTATGAAGGAAACGTGTGTTTTAACACAATTTTGTTACAGGGGGGCCAATTCATTAAATTTCACTCAGTACGTTGTATTTGTATGACGTATACTTTAGACGCCTATAGTTCCGAGTACATATGGATAGTTCCACAAGTGATTATATCCAGGTGGAAGGAAATTTGAGGACTCAAACCATTTAACGACGCATTATCTTCAATTGACAAAGAAAACACAGAATCCCTTCAAAGAGCGGATTTGTAAACAGTATGTAACACTCTTTTGAAATTTACAAAAATACAATTCAATCAGATGAAGAATTAAAAATCTGGTCCCTTGTTAAAATATTTACTGACATCTCATATAACGACATAACTAATCATAACACATAATATAACTTACGTTTACCACATAAGATGATTTTATTTGTAAACTCTGCATTATAAGTTTTTCTTATACAATGCAATTCAGCACTTAAAATACTACTTAATTTTCTTATGTGCAATAATTTTTTATAATAAATTATAAACATACTTATTTTTTTAACATTTATTTAGTTTGTATTGTACAAGCTATAGTTTTGTTGTTGTCAACTACTTTGTTGAAAAAATATTGTAATATTGTGTAGAAATATAACACAATTATAATTTTATAGGAATGTATGTAAAATGTGTTATTGACACTTATATTTATGTACCCATCAAACAGCTGTACATGAAATCATTAAATACTCTGTTTATGCAATTCATAATACTTTATAAAAAGCTTTGTATGTATATACATAATTGTATATGTTTGTATGTTAAATCTTACGGAGTGAATAAAATTTTGCACTAGAAAAAATAAATTAACGACGCATTTCTTTTTATGATCAGCGTCTGCCTAAAACAGGAGTTCACATCGAACCGTACAAAACGGGAATAAGAGTTCATGTACTATTGACGCCGGCCTGTAAACCTGCCACAAATGTCAGACGACACGTTTCGCTTGACAGACGATGGCCGGACGATGCACTGACCACTTGCATCGATCACCATAAATAACCCGCTTAAGTCGGCAAAAGTGACATCGTTTAAATTGACACGATGAGTAACACTGAACTTAAAACGCTTTAAATATCATTGCAATCGATCTCTCAACTATTACTTCTTCTACGACGACTACTTTTGCTACTGCTGCTGCTGCTGCTTCACTGCTACTATACTACTACTACTACTACTACAGCTGCTGTTGCTGCTGCTGCTACTGCTACTATTGCTGCTTAAACTTGTAGAATAGGAAATAAAACACAACAGCAAGTGTATAGTATACATGTATTACACTTATTCAGTCCCTTATTCGAAAACTGTTTTATTTTCCCAAGGTCCTGCCATGCACACAACTAAAATGGCAAGTACTGTACACGGAGCATTTTAGTCACACATGTTCTGTGTATGATACGTTTACTGAACAGAACAGAACAGAACAGAAATTGTATTACGAATTGTACATAGTACATCGTCAGTCTTCACCATGTAATTATAAACATATAAACAGGTCATGTGAAAAGAAAGTGATAATACAGTAAGAAGTGTACATACTATCTAAGATAATACATGACAGTGGTGGGTAAACAAAATATTATATTTTTTTGCATTTTTACAAAGTATATGTGTGACAGAGTGGCTGTCAGCTATTAAGCTGTTAATATATATATGGAAAATAAACAAAGAACAACATTGGTTATCGTACGTATGCCCTGTGGATTAATATGCTAATAAGAATATAAAGAAATAGTTCACATTCTTTGCATGGGTTAAATAATGAGTTTACTGTTAGACAGACATTAGCGTATCAGTCCACATCATTGTCCGAAAAGAAGAACGTGCTACTTTTCGCCCTCATGGTCATTTCATAACCGCCACTTATGTTCAGTAAGTCCATATAGGTTTCTGGTACGTACATACCTGTCTGTGTCACACTGATCCAGGTTGACATGTCCGCCGCCATGAACACGAGTTTGGCCACCTTGACCCGTGACGTACACATTCTGCATTGAGTGGTAGACTGATAATCAGTTCATCACGATATGATAACAACACCAAATAAATATTACATGTATGTCCAAGGACTCAAATGTAAACAATGACCTTAACCCATTTATGCATAGCGTCTACAAAAAAATAGCGGTCTGGTCTACGCTGTTTGCTTAAAGGAATTTCTGTGAGAAATATTCTAAAAATAGAAATAAATATACCAGACATCTCTTATTTTGGAAATAAATTGATCCAATTTAGAAGTATAGGAGAGTCCACTCGGCATAAATGGGTTAATGGACTCCACGTGCTGACTCCATTATTTTACGAAAACGGTCTTCTATTTAACTCATCCTCATGTATATTGATGCAACAAAAATGTTTTTTTTTTGTTTTTTTTTTTTTATCTTTTTTTATTTCGAACTGTTGTTTCTCCAACATACTCAATCATAATTAAGAACTTTACTTACATGTGTACTATTGTTGAACGTTTTACGCCAATTGCCAGATGTTGTAAACTATTATGTTTAAAGCTAAATAAACTTTTCTAACATTTAATACCGACTTCTGCAGAATTATATTATTATTGCAATTTCCATTAAAGAAATTGGATCATTCAATTTATATCTTTTATGTCTTTGAAGTTTCTGTGACAACTGATACAAGTTCATGAAAATGTTAATGTTTGGCGTTAATTTGCATAAATAAGCATTTATTTAGTTTCTCCGAATTAAATAATAGCAAAAAAGGACTCATATTCGTGGTAGAATAGACATACAACCTCCGATTTGACTGGAATCAGCATAGCTCGATCAAATTATATGCGAGAGCATGGAACGACAACTCTGCGTGGTGATTGATAGAAATAGTGTCCGGCCAAGATATTGGTTATTGCGGTAGACAAATAACCAATGATTGCCTTTCCGATGCTTGTTATCAAACCGATCCGGATATCGCCCTCGTGAATTAATTCCGTTGGTTATTACCGAAATAACCAATGCTTAGCCGGAAATTATTTCTTAAATAGATGGAACTTATATCTACATGTTCTATTGCTTTGTATTATTGTCTAACAATAGTTGTGTAAGTACTAGCCTACTTGGGTATTCTTTAACTAATTATCCTTAGCAAAATACACACGTATCTATGGTCGTCCAAATACTGATTATTACGAGATATAAAATAAATTTTGTATTTACACTTTTGAAAAGTTAAGTGTCAAAATGTAAATCTGGAATTGAATTGCGGTTGAATTTTATTTAGAATTAATTACACCTTTAACTTATCATCAGCACCATGTATTCAACACCATCAACTTCTCCAGCCATTAAGTTGTATTCATTTAACAAAAATATTGCTTAACTAGTTTCTGTAGCATGCTATGGGGACGATTATAAAATCATCATGGTCCAACAGTATTTTCATGCTAATTGATTTCAATTTTTTTATATAACATTTGTTGCTTGCTACTATACACGTCGTTCCCCTCTCACTGTCATGAGTGTATTGTAATCGAAATGACAGACGCGAAATGGGACTCGTATGACATCTGGTTCGAGGGATGTAAATCGTTTCCCATCCAAGTACATCTGTACTCGGGCGTTAAACAATGATATAATGTAGAATGTTTTATAAATATCAAAATGAAGTACAAAGCAAGTTATGGCTAGGTTTTATTAAATAACATCTCGTTACATCGAATGTTTTTATGAGTGGACAAAAAACGCGAAAGTGTGTGTTTTCGAGGTCACTTTATCGAGTATTTGTTTGCTCTTAAGTTCGTTTTATCTGCACGCACCTGTTATGATGATATTTTAATTATAATAATGAGTAATGAATTTATCGAGCATGATACATTTTTGTTATTGACACGAGACTTTTGCTTTAATTGGAGCAATTATGAAACTCGGATAAAATTTGGAACCTGTCTGTATTATATCGCGTATTACCCCTTTAATGTCAGGTATTTATTTCAATTGTGCTTTAAATATACATGTATATATGTTGTGTTCTGAGAAAACCGGGCATAATGCTTGTGCGTAAAGTGTTGTCCCGGATTAGCCTGTGCAGTCCGCACCTGCTAATCAGGGACGACACTTTCAGCCTAAATTGGATTTTTGCTAAGAAGAGACTTCATTCAAACGAAAAATGTCATAACAGCGGAAATAGTCGTCCCTGATTTGCCTGTACGGACTGCACAGGCTAATCTGGGATGACAATTTACGCACAAGCATTATGCCCAGTTTTCTCATAACGCGACACATATATCCGTGTAAATGTGTCAGTATATCTCTGGGTTGGGATAACCTAGATTTACCTCATAAGTGCAGCAGAATTTGGGTCGCTTCTTATGTCATGAACACGGAAAATGCGTTTTTAAAACAAATGATAAAACATTAATTGTAATCGAAACCCCGGTTGATCATTTGCGGGTATGCACGCGCAGTTATAGCTATCCCTCCCACCAAATGTCACGTGACGCGCTCTCACCTGCCCGTTTTCGGGAACTGACCAATCGCGACGAATAGCCGTGTCAACATCATGGTCATAAGATTATAGCATTTGAATTAAGATGAATGAGTGAATTTGATATGCATGCCAAAAAGCTGGTGTCGTACGCAGTAAGGCGGTCATCACTGCGGTTTGGGCAAGCTCGACCGGCCTATATAAATGAGGCTTGCTAGCCACTAAATGCGCACTTATGTTTCTTCTGTAAAGAGAAATACAAAGTTTTTATTGAAATATTCACGGATTGCTTAAGCTTGATTAGAACTTTGATAGATCTAAGAAACGTTACTAGCGTTTATCAGCTTTTTCAAAATAAAACAAAATAAATAAACGTTAAATTAAACTCTGGACTCTGATCGTCAGATTTATATTGTTCTGTACAAGGTTAAAGTCTCGCAATGTCGTCAAAGCGAATCGCAATCATCGGAGCGGGCTGCAGCGGCCTGGCTGCCGTCAAGACGTGTCTGGAGGACGGTCTCCTTCCGGTATGCTTTGAGCGGGAGTCGGGGCTTGGCGGTCTCTGGAACTACTCGGAGACCTCGAGGGTCGGCAAAGGAAGCATCTACAAATCGTGCGTGATCAACACGAGCAAGGAGATGATGGCGTTCAGCGACTTCCCGCCGCCGGCCGAGTTCCCGACATTCATGCCGCACCGATACGTGCTGAAATATTTCCAAATGTACGCCGAGAGGTTTGGACTCCTGAAATACATTCAGTTCAATACGTCCGTACTGGGCGTTGTTCAGTCAGAAAAATACGAAGTCGACGGCACCTGGGACGTCACGTACTCCGTCACAGGGGGCGAGGTTGTGACGTCAACGTTCGACGGAGTGCTTGTGTGCACGGGTCATCACACGTTTCCGTACACGCCGACGTTTACCGGTCTCAGCCGCTTCCAGGGAACCATTCTGCACTCGCACGCCTACAAGGAGAATACGCAGTTCTACGGCAAGCGGGTGTTGGTTGTCGGTAAGAGATTTCGCAATTTAATAATTTAATAAATATACACAGTTTAATGTGCGCATTGTGTAATAATTGTGTGCTGTGAAGTAATTACACGGAATGTATTACTTGTGCGTAATGAAATAAATATACATGTACATATATCATGTATTATTTGTACACTATTCTATAATTGTACGCAATTTAGGGAATTTAGTAATTGTGTAGTAATTAAGTTCACTCGCAGCATTTTTTTTTAAATTAAAACTGCACACAAAATACGGATTAAATAACACAATTCACGTACTTTTGTATCGAGGTAACTTAAAATTTCAGCATAATTATGTCTACATTTTATTAAAAAATACGACACATTTAAATGTTGACTTAAATACGTAGAGTGAGAAAACTGTTAAAATAATCAAAAGAAGATAATATGTGCTTATTTATACATTTCCAGTGCGGTAATTATTTTAAAAGTTACATTTATAAGTTCTGATAAAATATAAACTGTTAATTTAATCAAATATGATTTACTTGTTTTAGTAATATGTATTTGAGCGGCGCTGTGGGAAAACCGGGATTAATGCATGTGCGTAAAGTGTCGTCCCAGATTAGCCTGCGCAGTACGCACAGGCTCAGCAGGGACGATACTGCCCGCGTTTACGGAATTTTTCGTTAAAAGCAAGTCCCTTCTGCACGAAAATCCAGTATATGCGGAGAATTTGTTTAATTTGCGCCAACGAGTTTTTTTTTAAATAGTGTTCACAATATATATCGATAAAATTTCGAGTTTGAAAATGTTAACAACGGTCTTTAGTTGTTTTGTTTAGGATTTAAACAGTAATAATCGCGCAACAAAACGAAAATCGTTTATAACACATAATTCTAAGATAAAAAGCGACCACATTTATATTTTAAGATGTATTGCATTTATATACTGAAATCATGTTTTTTAAACTATTACTAAGGCTCGATTGGTCATTGTCGGCTCGGGTACTACTTAAATGTACCCCGGGTACTCTTAAGTATACTTTAATGTACCCCGGGTACGGAAAATATACTAAAACGTACACGGGAATTCTAACGCTAAATTGGTCATTGTTGGCTTTTTTTCTTCAAATTAATTATGTTCATTTTTATGTCAATATTTTGTAAAAAGGCCTCTATATTATCGAAACACATACTCAAAAAGCATGTTAAGGCAGGTTTTGCTCAAAGAGAATTTTATTTCGTATTCCGTAGCGCGTTTTACGACATCGGATTTTGGGCGGGAATAAAACTCGGGAACAGTCTAAAATGGCCGGGTACGTTTTAGTATATTTAGCGTACCCGGGGTACATTAAAGTATACTTTAGAGTACCCGGTGTACATTTAAGTAGTACCCGAGCCGACAATGACCAATCGAGCATTACTAAGGGGTTACGGAACTACCTTTTCGAGTTGTTTATTGTCAATGGACAATTGAACAAAAACTATTTTACATTTGTTTCTTTGTCCGTATACAAATGTTCAAGTGTAAACTAAATTTTAATTTTCAAGCAACAGTAAATATCGTAAAAATGCATTCAGTATAGGAACATATTTACAATATTTAATATAGTTTAAAGCGTTTAATAAAAAAAATGTAAAAACTCTCATTATATATTTTTTTTTACTTTATGTGCAAATTGACAATCCAACCCGTATTCAGCATGTCTTATCCGAACGGCCTTACGATTGTTTTATTATTTATAACGAAACCTTTGGCTTTCAACGGCAACAACACAAGGACAAAGGAAACACCCATAACAACATTTTATTACTTGATATAGTTCGTTAAATGCTAAAAAAAGAAAGAAATATATATACATAATAATTTATCTTTTATTGTTCCAGGAATCGGCAACTCGGCGGTTGACATCGCCGTAGATCTTAGTCACGTGGCGTCCCAGATATTTCTGTCTACGCGCCGCGGCGCCTGGGTGATCAGCCGGATGGGGATGTGGGGTCTTCCGGCGGACGCCATGGCAAACTGTCGCTTCCTGTTCTCTCTGCCCAAGTCGGCGCTGCAGTGGAGCGTGGAGAAGATGGCGAACTTCCGGTTCGATCACGAGACCTACGGCCTCAAGCCAGTTCATAGGTACTAGTCTATTAAGAATTATACACTTAACCAATATGCATTACTTAGTTGTTTCATAATATTTTATCCCATTGTTTGCTGTCAATATGTTACCTTTTTACGCTATTAATTAATGAAATAACAATCCTGCAAAAATTGAAAACTTTGAAACTTAAAGGCGCTCTTTTGATAAACAGAGCGGATTTTTAGCGGTAATTAAAGCAGTTCAGTTGCACATCTCGGACACAATTAACTTTACTTTCGAACGCGGCAATGCAGAATATTTCTTGATAAAATATTGTCTGATTAATTTTCTGCAGAGCTCTGGAGGCGCACCCGACTATCAACGACGAACTGCCGTACCGGATAATGACCGGAGCGCTCCGAGTGAAGCCGAATGTGTACGAATTCACGGAAAATGCCGTTCGTTTCGACGACGTTACCTGTGAGGTACGGAATTCACCTTTGTATTTACCCCGGTTTCAGTTTGAATATAATTTGAATTTGAGTTTATAACATTTGACCACGTTTAAATAATCCGTCGTTTATATTAATAAGACACTGCATCGTAATTATCCAATAAAATCTTGAAATAGTTTCCCGCCAGTAGGTCATAATAAAAACAGTAGATAATATGCTAAATGGGGACACAACTAATATGATCTGATGTAGTGTCGTGTATATGGACATACACACGTGTGTAGTTTGAATATACGTGTACAAAATTATATGTAATGGATATACCATACACACATAGCAACGTTTGGTCCGCCTTATTGTTTTATATTTGCTCATTGATGTCAAGGAGCCTGTTCACGCTACGTCGTTATGGTATTTATAATAACATGTATTTATCATTTTGTAGGAAATCGACGCCGTCATTTTTGCGACCGGGTACGAATACAAGATCAACATACTGGACGAGTCCATTACACGGATTAAGAACAATAAGACCACTCTCTATAAATACATGTACCCACCGCAGCTAAGCCACCCCACTCTGGCAATAATTGGACTCGTCCAGCCCGTCGGCGCCGTGATGCCCATCTCGGAAATACAAAGCCGTCTTTATACGCAGGTTATGAAAGGTAAGAAACAGGCGCCATTTGATACATGTATTTAAAAAGCTGTATGTATTACACTCAAAATGTTCGAAATCGTACATCTTTGAATCTAAAGGACACCGATTCGAATCCCGATAGGCATAACGTTGTTCTTTCTGAAATTTGTGTTGGATTGCTATACTTGAGTCTTTTAGTTCCGATGTTTAATTGTGTCAATTTAAGGCATTAAATGACAAACTTAAAAAAAAAAATGCCACAATCTTGCTGCGATGTCACTTTAAGAAAACAACAAGTTAAACTAGTAATACATCTCCATCTCGGACATTTATTTAAATTGAGTCTCATCCCTCCTTCAGGCAACATAACACTCCCCAGTCAGTCGGAAATGTTAACGGACGTCGACTCCAAGAGGGAAGAGATGGCCAGCACGTATGTGACGTCACAGCGGCACACGCTGCAGGTAACGCTTCCCACTAGTTACAGTCATATTCGATTTAATATGCAGTACTTTCCAATCTTCGCACATGGATATCGCATGTTTAGTAAATATTTCATACAAAAGAATATTTGCAAATTGTTGGTGATTTTAAAAAGAGCAAATGAAATTCGATGAACGGAAATGTATCCTGTATCGTTCTTTTGTAATCATCACTTTGGCGGGGTTCAACTATTTGCAGCTTATCCCGGATCCCTTATTTCGGTACCATAATTGAAATTTAATATAAAAAAAAAAACTATTACAATGGAATTATTATATAAGAATTATTCTAACGCACTCGCCATTTTATTTGTTACACTTTAATTAACAAATAGATAGCTTACACACACATACAACACACTAAATAAGTCAGTTGTTTAATTATTCTACAAGTATCTTTATGGGTCTGATTTCAGTGTTTCTGGATCGAGTACATGGATGAGATTGCCACGATCCTAGGAGTCAAGCCGGACATGTTTGTCCTGTTCAAGGAGGACCCGATGTTCGCCCTGCGTTGCCTGTTCGGACCCTGCGTCCCGGCTCAGTACCGCCTGCAGGGCCCAGGAAAGTGGGCCGGGGCGAAGGAAACCATAATGCAATCAATGCACAGATCGCTCGCTCCAATGAAAACGCGAATCCTTCCCAATAACTTTTACTGCAAGGAAACCGTGGCCACAATCGCAATTTCAATTCCAAAATATCTGAGGTTCTATTTCCTGTTTGCAATCGTTTTCTTCTTGTTTTTCTGCGTTTGCATGGTTTGAAAGTGGCAGGCATCCCCGGCGATTTGTCTCATGTTCGTTTGATATCCGTCGAGGATTGACTCCCGGAATCAGCCCCAATTGGCGACCCTCGAAAACGCCGAGTTTCTCTCAACGAATGTTCAGCTGTGTTGAGCTAGCACGTGCACACTGAAAATGCACGCAACCTCAAAATGGCAAACACGAGCTCGATGTTGACTTGCTACTGACAGACGCTGACGTGCCCTGTGTCAAACACAATTTTTGTGCATGACTATAAAAAAACTATGCATGTTTATTCTTATTTATTCCAACACGACATCTGCTTGCACGAGGGCGTTAATGTGTATGAACATCATCAAATTAAACTTACCTTCATCATGATGAAACCATCACCTTCATCATCATTACCGGCAGAAGTTGCAACGACAGCAGCCATGTAACCTCATATTATGCTAGTAATTACAATGTGCATACGTTCATATTATGTTGTCTTTAAAAGAAATTGGTGTATGAAAAGGGCAAATACGTGTATAAGTAGTCATATGAATACATGATATTTGATATTCGTAACTATCCATATGGTATTGTGTTCGTGATGAGTGCTATGTATAACAGTACAGTGGACCTCTGCAAGTACGAATGAGCTCATTTTACCAATTATTTATCCTTATCATGTATAGGTGCTAATGGTTATTCCTGACCAGACGCAATATGATTGTTATACTCAGGTGCCATATGTAAATTATTTTGACTGCATTGTTCATAATAATTATCATCCATGTCATAACACTTGTGTATTATGTATTATGCATTTGGCTAAAAGCATTGTATGCTTAAGAGCTAATACATGTTGTTGTTGTTGTTGTTGTTGTTGTTATGAATCATGTATGTCATTTAGGACAGTAATAAAAATTAAGTAAATGTACTGTTGGTTTGTTATCGTTGTTCTATTTGTTTGTCGAAAGTATAAATAAGATCGCATAACATGAAAAAAAGTAATTGCCGAAGTTAAAAATGTAATTGCTTTTTATAAGTGTCGTGTTCTGAGAAAACTGGGCATAATGCACGTGCGTAAAGTGTCATCCCAGATTAGCCTGTGCAGTCCGCACAGGCTAATCAGGGACGACAATTTCCGCTTTATGGTATTTTTCGTTTAAATGATGTCTCTTCTTAGCGAAAATCCAGTTTAGTCGGAAAATGTCGTCCCTGATTAGCCTGTGCGGACTGCACAGGCTAATCTGGGATGGCACTTTACCACATGCATATTGTCCAGTTTTCTCAGAACGCGACTCATTATAACACACCCACACCATCCACATAAACAATGAATTTAATTTTCATTTCATTTGTGTCATATAATAATATTATCAGTATTGATATGTATACGGGTAAGGTATATTCGCAGAAAAATTATAATACTTTCGCGTGGGACTTACATGACATATAATATTCCGTTATCAGTTTTGCAACATGAGCGCATAATTCATTCCTAAGATGATAAACGGGGTAGCAGAGAGATAATAACAGAAGCGACATAAACACTACAGCAGAAACAACAACAGCAGCAGCAGAAACCAATGCAGCAGTAGAAGTTGTGATTAGAAGTTGTTGTTGTTGTAGTACAAGTAGAAAAATTAGAAATAGTATTCTGGTAACAATCAGTGTTGCAGTCGTTGTTTGCAACCACATGATGGCATGCAAGTAGGACACGTCCTTAAAAAGACTGAATAGATATAAGTCGCGCTCTGAGAAAACCGGGTACGATGCATGTGCGTAAAATGTCGTCCCAGATTAGCCTGTGCAGCCGCACAGGCTAATCAGGGACGACACTTTCCGCCTAAAATGGATTTTCGTCAAAAAGAGTCTTCCTTTAAACGAAAAATACAATAACATCGGAAAGTGTCGTCCCTGATTACTGATTAGTCTGTACGTACTGCACAGGCTAATAAGGGCCGACCCTTTACGCACATACATTAAACCCCCTTTTCACAGAGCGAGGCTTATATAAACGTGTTTTTTTTTCGCGTAAAATGAAATTTCTTTTTGTCCTATGACCTCTATCTGACCGCAAAATGAACTCAGTTGACAATTTGATCCCCTGTATTGGCTGTCCAGACTGAAATTGTAAAAGAAATCTGACGTGAACAGTGAATAAATTGAGATGTAAAAAAAGCTCGCATTTCTGAACAACGCACTTTGGCTCTTTGAACATGCCGTGGTTAATGGTGCGCACAGATAGAAGAACGCCGTCTGTAGAGTTGAAGGTCATATTGCGAAGTACATACATGCACATCTGGGACGTTTTTAGCAGTGAGTATAATAGACCAGGTGTCTGAAGAATTTGGACGTTATTTTTACATTTTTGATCTATTGCTAATATAAAAATTATTCTTTATTGTATTAGATAAAACAACACCATGCATTCATTCGCGAATACAATAGTTTTGTTTTTATTGAATGATTTCGTGTTTCAAGGCACGTACCACGCTGTCAAAAGTAGTTTGCTAGACATATGGATAATGATGCACACAAAGTTAATTTCAGCGAGAAACGGGCTTCCTAGCTCTATATATGTACAGTTTACTTTTTTACTGGGTTATCACATTGTGATTTTCTTGAAATTCAACATTATAATCGTTAGCATTGGACATTTAAAGGGACTTGTTCACAGTTTATCAAAATGAGAATTTTTCAGTTTTTTTTTTGTCACAGATTCAAGAAATAAATGAACAATGTACATCAGTGTGCGAAATAACACTNTTGTTTTTTTTTTAAACGTTTATTCTTGTTTTAATATTAAAGCTCGTAAGTTCTGATGTTTATTTTTATCAATTTAAAGCATTTAATGACAAACTTTAAAACATGCCAAAATCTGTGAACAAGTCCCTTTAATTTGAGTAGTTCACTATCAATAAATATTTGGGTTGTTGTTTATGCATGTTCCTGAATTCCATCATAACCACCATTGTCCTCTTCATCCTTCTCCTCCTCTTCCGCATCATCACCATCATCATCAACATCATCATCATCATGATCATCATCATCATCATCATCATCATCATCATCATCATCATCATCATCATCATCATCATCGTCGTCGTCGTCATTGTCGTCGTCGTCGTCATCACCATCACAATCATAATCACCATCATAATCATCATAATCATCATCAAATCAAACTTAAACGTCACACAAGCATAGCCATCACTTTAATAGTTGTAATCGTCTTCAGAAATAAGCAAAATCAACTTGCGTTGAACGATTGCACTTTAACCAAAATTACAAACTAAGCTGCCACGTCCCGTGCAAGCCGTATTTTTCAACTGACCAGAACGGACGGGAACCATTTTCGAACTGGTCCGAGAAATAATTAGAACAAATGGCGTGAGCAACTTTCATAATGATTGGTAAAAAATGTGACTTTTAGAATGTTCACAGGATGCAAATATAGCCATGTTAGGAAAATTGCCTCGCTCCCTGGCAAGTCATGTTTTATTTCTAAGAAACAGAACCATTTTCAAACTCAGCCGAGATATAATAAGAACAAATGATCTGAGCAAGTTTCATTTAAGCTAGAAAAGGAAAACAGCCCCACCCGCTGGCGGCCATGTTCTTCAACGGAACAGAACATTCTCCAACTCTGCCGTGATATCATTAGAACAAATGCTCTGAGCAAAGTCCATGATGGTTGAGCACAAAATGTAACTTCTAGAGTGTTCACAAAGTTTCACTTTACGGAAATCCGCCCCTTGTAGCCATGTTTTTCAACGGACCGGAACAATTTTCGAGTAAATTTTGACATCGGACGCCGGACCATGAAAGAAGTGCAAAAGTTGATAAAAAAAAGGCTGCGCTCAGCTGAGGTAAGCTTAACTTGAATATTATTAAAATGCACTATACTAAGAGGTTTGTATTACATAATTAACAAACAATTCAAACACTTTTAAACTGATTGAAATATCTTAGGAGTCGATCTCGCGGCTTTGAAGTGATACGATGTTTTTTTGCAGAATTAGGTAGATATCCATGAAAATATTATTATGCAAATTGTTTCTAAACAAGTTTAAAACGATTGTTATAAAGGTTACTAGTATACAAATTGGGTCACACATTTTAAGAACATGTTAAAAAATTATGGATTTGGTTATGTATTTGAACATCCAAGCGTTGTGCAAGTTAATAGTTTGTTAGAGAGTTCAAATGTAGACTTGTTGACAATTTTAAACAAGAATTTAATGGTATGGTAAAATGATAAACAGTTCCGTATAAGGTATGTATCAAATGTAGAAATCCTCGTTGGAATGCGAAGAATATTAAGACTTACTTCCTAGATGTCTGCGTTTATTTTTTTGTAAGATTAAGAGTCTCTGAACATCCGTTGGAAATCCAAACTGGCAGATATGCCCAGAACAATATTCAACGAAATTAAAGATATTGTTTATGTTGTAATTCCGCTGATTTAGAAGACGAATACCATTTTATATATAAATGCTGCTGTTATACTGATTTAAGAAAAATAATTTTAGCCATCCATCTTATATCAATCCATTTGTATATAAATTCCACAAGTTATTAGTTTCATGTTACAGTAATCACGTTATTTCAAATGTATGTAAATATATCAAAGAAACTTTAGTTATAAGAACTATGATCCCAAATAATACTGTTTAATAGATTTCATCACCCCTCGATAGAACTTATATGTTCTTGCCATAAAGTGTGTTTATTTGTACATGTATTTGCATTTTTAATTGACTTTTATGATGCATTACGTTATGTTATTCGTATTCACGTGACAGAAAAAATGCGTTTACATGTATTTGAGTTTGAAGACGATGTACTGTTGAATAAGTCTGAATAAATTATTTGTCTATCTGTTTGTCCTGTTGTCACGGACAGCGAGAGGGTGAATGTTGGAACGATTGTCTCGATTGTTTTTGCGATGGGAGGCTCGGGGCGGGGTCTGGTGTGCGGGCGGGTCAACAACCATATGCAATACATAAAAATAACCCATACAGCACACCATCATAGCAACACACCTTTTTGTACTACCAGTGAACATTAAGGTCTCATTGGCCACCGTGCACTGGTTTATTTGTATCCTTTTTTTTCTTCGGCGAAAACCCGGAAAGTCGGGGTAAGTTTGACCTACTTTGGCTCAACATTAAATGCTTTCCCCTGCAATGTTACAGGGGCAGGTCCGTACATAATGTAGTCGTGACGACCTGTAAATAAACTCTGAATTACACACACGCGCGCACGCACACACAAACGTGCGCAAGCATACAAACACACACGACACAGCTCGTCACGACTAACCCCGGTAGTTGCGAACGGATGTAACATTTACGACACACTAAAATCACCTTCTAAATTCACACTCGGTTTTATAAGTGCACAAGTTCGACGAGATAAATGACGATGTAACAGTACATGTGTGACATGTTTTTGTTATTATTTTCACAAATATATATAATATATTCCGTATACCGCTCCTAGAGCGGCTCTATCCGACTTAGACAATATAAAAATGTGTTAGGTTTTCTGTTTTACATATTTTTTTTGCAAAAATGA